>JAQNDB010000480.1:0-81888 GCA_029204045.2 Tillandsia leiboldiana | reverse complement strand
TTGATGATGCCACACCGTTGATACCGTTGGAGATGCCACGCCGTTGATACAACGTGTGATACGCCACGCCGTTGATACACGGTGGTGATGCCACTCCGTTGATACACGTGGTGATGCCACACCGTTGATACACTGGTGATGCCACGCCGTTGGTGCATCGCATTAATGCTACCGCTGTTGGTGCACGGGTGATGCCACGTTGTAGGTACACAACGTTGAGAGTCTTTTGGATGTTTCGGACTTTTGACCGCGAGTTGGGCATCAGCTTTATGATCGCCTTGTGAGCCAGTTTTCAGTCCCGTTCACGACGGTTTGGTCCCCGTCAAGGGTGTTCTTTATGAGTTGAGGGATCGACTTCGACCCGTGGGTCCGTTGGGGTTTATAGCAGTTGGAGCGACCAACTTGGCACGAGATTGTGTCTCTTGAGGATCCCTTTTAGGGTAGCCTGCAGTTGAGTAGTCCACAGGTGGTTTTGGATCGGAAGTGACCGAGTGAAGACCCCAACTTATTGGATTTCCCTTCCTTATTGGACGAGTCTGCGGTTATGCTTCGGGTCGTCTTGTTGAGGGTGCACCATGTTGTGGTTTGGTGCGTATTACACTTGTGGTTATTTCAGTTTTCCCCCAGCCTTTAGTGGAGCCCTTGGTTTTTCCACGTCTCAGCTCAGTAGTGAGTGTTTTTCCTCGCCCGTGATTTACTTGCCCCTTTGAGATCTGTGATTATTGGAGTACGAGGGACGCCCGTTGCAATTTCTGGCTCGAGATGAGAGAATTGCACATCGGGTAATACCGTACTTGTTGTTGTGTTGCGGAGTAATCACGAGGAGCGAGTGGGGAGCTGGAGGCGTATTGTTAGATACCTAGCCGTGTTATTCTTGTCTCCTGATGGGCTTGATCTAGTTCGAGGACGAAACTTTCTTTTAGTGGGGAGGATTGAGGTCCAGGAATCCCCCGCGTAGGGTTGCTGGTTGTTGGGCAGCTTTCGGTCGCCGTTGGGGTGTTGGTGCGCGTGTTGGGGGCCCAGAAATGGATTTGTGATGCAATTTGGGATTTGCTTGCATCACTGGAGGCCTGCGTGGGTTGCGCGCAATTTGGACACAAGTGGTGGACTTCGGCTTAATTTGAGACCCCGTGGGAAGTTGGAGGACCCGTCGGGTGTTTAGAAGTGATTTCGCGCGATTCAGATGTCAAAATTAGACTCCGGGTGAAGTCCGGATAAAAGTTTTACCTCTCCGTCGCCTTCGGGAATTTTTAGAGTTGAATTGGGCAAATCGGACTTTAAAAATGGACCCCGGCGCGAAAATCGGATCGAGTGGGCATTCGGCAAATTTTTCGGGTGAGAATTTGGAGAAATGGACATCGTTTTTGGATTCAGCGCGCGAAATCGCTAAGAATGGACTATTTATTTTGTTTTATTTGAGTCCGGTAGACGTGCGCGTTTTTCGAGGCGTCACGGCACGAGGAACGAGGCGAGTGGCGGCTGATCCCGGAGGCACTGTTGGCCGGCACGGATGCCGAGGCACGGCGGCTTAACGGCGCTACAGGGGCCGCGTGCTCTCAGCGCGGACGCGCTGGGGCCGCCACTGGCGGCCCCCCGTTGCGCCCGCGCGGCGCGTGGGCACGCGCGCCCGTGTACGGCGCGTGTCCCGCGCCTGTGCGCTTGTGCGGTGCAACGCGCCCGTTGGCGTGCGCTGTTGCCGCGCTCCACGTGGCGCGCGGGCGCGTTGCGTGGCCCGGCGCGCCGCGCCCGGTTGTGGACCGGGCCGGTTGGGGGCTCCCCATTGGTGCCGCCGTCACACAGCCTGGTGGACCCCGCCCCGTGGACCACCTCTCTCCTCCCTCCTTTCTTCTTCTTCTTCCTCCCGCCCGCCTTTCTCCCTTTCTTTCTTTCTTTCTTCACCCGAGCGAGAGGGAGTGAGGGAGTGGGATTGGTGGGTGCGGCGGCGCGTCGTGGACCTCGTTTGCGTGCGAGGTTCGCCGGCGGAGCGTTTCGGCGACGGCGGCGCGAACGGGTGGTCCCGTGTGTTGGTTTTATCTGTATTTTTGTACAGTTTTTGGGGCGATCTTTTGGACTGTAATTGACCCTCTTGCTCCTTTCTGTGTGGGCACCGTGCACCGTTTTGCGTGCGGACTCCGGCACCGTGCACCGTTTTGCGTGCGGACTCCGTTTTGCGTGCGGTTCCGGCACCGTGCACCGTTTTGCGTGCGGACTCCGGCACCGTGCACCGTTCACGTGCGGACTCCGTTTTGCGTGCGACTCCGGCACCGTGCACCGTTTTGCGTGCGGACTCCGGCACCGTGTGCACCGTTTTGCGTGCGGACTCCGTTTTGCGTGCGGATTCTGGCACCGTGCACCGTTTTGCGTGCGGATCTCCGGCACCGTGCACCGTTTTCGCGTGCAACTCCGTTTTTGGTGGCGGAATCCGCAGCGTGCTCCCGTTTTGCGTGCGGGGGTCCGCCGCGGCGTGCTCCTTTTTGCGTGCGGACTCCGACGGCGTGTCCCGTTTTGCGTGCGGATCGCGTGGAGGCCAATTGCAAGTGTCTACGAGCAATTGGTGGCAAATCGAGGTGGGTGGCCTTATCTCCAAGTTTTATGGACTGTACAGTATTTCTACTGATGTAGGACTATGCATGATAGTTTTTTCATTGTGTAGTATGCTAGATTGTAGGAATTGTATTCCTTTTATTATCTGTTAAACAGCTATCTTGGAACTTGACCTAGCACCCCCGTCATATGTTGCATGTGTAACCAGACCAGTAGAAACCCTCACTTGGGCTAGGGTTATTATGCTTAGACACCCACACTGTTTTTGCTATCCCTGGACATAGTGTTATCCTCGCCCGGGTAGTGGCCGAGAGGTCGGGACTTTCTTTTAGTGTGGGATGCGTTTGCACTTCGTGCTTGGGAGCAGAGGGAGTCTGGTAGTTGTAGCGGGTTGCTTATCTGTGCCGGGAGCCGTTTGGGTATACGGTAGTCCCGAGAGGTCTTGTTTCCACTGTTGCACAGTCGTGGGAGAGAGCCGTTGAGTAGACGGTAGTCCCGGGCCGTCGAGTATCTTCCGGTCCGTCTTGTTGGGAACCGTTGGGGTTGACGGTGGTCCCAGGTCGTTGAGTGTTGTCCGACCTGTTTTGTACCGTGAGTTGTGGGTCGTTCCTGGCTGTGGAGTATCTCCAGCCAGTGAGCCTTGTGCTGCGAGCCGTTGGTGAGGCTAGCGTCTCGTGTTTCGAGGTTAGCCGAGCAGCTGAGTCGTCGAGAGTGCTCCGACTGTTGTGCGAGGTATTTGGGGATCTTGAGCCCTACCGTTCTGAGAGTGAGCGTGGATTTTGACTAGCCTGCATATGCCTATGTTTGATACTCTATGCCGCGCCGTTCTACTCAGTTGGAGGTCGCGTCCTGAGATGCCGCTGTGGATACGATGGTTGGCCTGTTGAGGCAGTCTTCCGCAGTTGAGGCAAGCGATGGGCCTGTTGAGGCTGTTTTGCGCGAGGATGAGTTAGTAGGACAGGACGCCCCACGTAAATCCCGTCCTCATGTGGATGTGTGGTAGTGGGCAGGAGCGTTCCTAGTCGTCGGGCGCAGGCTTGACTGGACCTTTGAGGTAGTCAGTTCGTTTGGGTCGTTTGAGCACCTTGGGTGCGAGTGGTCTCTTTTACTTTCATCTGTTCCACTTTGAGTGTCTGGTTAGAGGCATGGTAGCTGTAGAGTAGTTTCCAGCTTTTCTTTCAGATTTCTTTGCCTGTTATCTTTCGCCTCTAGTAGACTTTGTGGGCAGACCGTTGGGCTTGTTGACGGTACCCACTGAGAACTACTGTGGGAAGTAGTTCTCACACCCGTCGTGGTGTCTTTTCCCCAGGGACTTCTTCTTCTGTTCCTGTGCTCCTGTTGCTGATCCTTCGGACCGAGGCGAGGGAGTCGCGAGCTTGTTCCCTACCCGTCGTTGGAGTGTGTAGCGGTACCCCCCTTCAGAGGAGAGCTTCGGTTGATAGTTTACTTCTTCTTCTTCTGTTGAGAGACCTTTGTAGAGAGGTATAGTGTTGTACTTTATTTTTCAGTTTGAGAGACTGATGTTGTGAGGATATTTTCTTGTATCGAGGGGTTGTACACTGATGTACTTTTTGGAGATATCTCCCTTTTGAGTTCTGTATTAGAGGATTTTGTATATGATAGTATTCGGGGAGATGGATATTGTATTTATTTCAGTTGTACAGTGTTTGGACTTCAGTTTTAGTAGTCTACTTTCAGCTCTCTGATATCTGTTTACTGTAGTTGGTTCTTTCTGCAGGTTAGACGCTTCGTCTGTACGGCCGTTTCCGTACAGATGGCGGATCTGTTGGCGAGCCCGGGTGGCAGTTTCCACCCCGGGGCGTGACATAATTGCATGCATGAAAAAGGATTAGCTATTATGATTGTGATCCTGTTAGGGTATGACCCTAGGAATCATGTGACATAAGGAAAGGAAACATGTTGGTAGCAAGACTAGGAGAAAACCTAGTTTCAGGGGTTCACTGAGTGACATCAAAACTTAGGAGATTATCCTAGGGTTGGACGAGTGGCATTGTCTTAGGTGATAACCTAAGGACACTGGATAGAGTGATCAACATAGAGTCAAGGAACTCTAGGATGAGTATAATATGGAACTTAGGTAAAGGGAACCTAAAGTGATCCAGAGGAGTTTAAACTCACAGACAAGGAATTAGAGTCAGAGTAACTCTAAGTTAAAAGTGAAATCAAAAATAGAGTCAAGTGAACTCTAGGATTCAGTAAGGAATCAAGAAAGTGGGATAAGATCCCAAGGTTAAAGAACAAAACAAATATAACCCTAAAAGGTCATAGGGTGTCCGGGCAAAGGGACAATAACTTTAACTTCAATTTGAGTTAAACAAAGGAAGTGAAATATGTAAAAGTCCAGGAGACTCTCTGGTTACCCATATGGCAAGACCTAGGGTAAGGGATGAAAAACTGGTTAATAAGCAAGGCAAGCAAATTGCTTAATATAAAGAGGCTTAAAGTCAAAAGCAAGCTAAAAGTGGCTAAATAACATAAAGAGAATGCAAATGGTGCCTTCGAATTTGGGACTCGTCATGTGGAGCAGGACTCCTTGGGCAGTGACCCGTCGGACGAGATACTTTCGAAGGGCTAAAAGTGAAAGTAAAGAGCCAAACCCTCAAAGAAGAGAGGAAGAGTTTTGCCAGTGGCCAAATGGGAGCTGTAAGCTCGAATAAGAAAGGAAAGCAAGTGTTCAAAAGCAAAGAGCCTAAGAACTAAAGTAAAAAGAGAAAGAAAAGAAAATATAAAGAAATTCTACGGAGTGAAGCCAGCCCAGGTTGGAGGTACGGGCAGTAATCCCTCTCCCGGGCAGTGACCCGTTCGGGACGTTTCTTCCGTAGAAAGAAAATAAAAAGATAAAAACAGGCAAACCTACGGTGAGGCCAGCCCAGGTTGGAGGTACGGGCAGTAATCCCTCTCCCGGGCAGTGACCCGTTCGGGACGCTTCAGCCGTAGGACGGGATAACACTTACGGGTGTTATCGGCAACCTTAGAAATCTTATCTTATGGTAGCAGGACTACTGGGCTGGGGCCCGTTGGATAAGAAATTTCTGAGGGTTAACTTGAACTAAAGCACCAGAATCTAAAGAATAAACTAAAATAGAGTGGCCAAGGTGGCCGGGTTAGTTGGACCCTGTACACAGCGGCTTAGTGGCCGAGTTGGTGCTTAGCAGCCTAGTGCGGCTAGACAGATTAATGCTGGGTAGTTGGTTTTACACAGATAGTGTAGTGACATGTTATATTGCATAGCTGCATTTTGGTATTGAGGATTTTAGTTCCTAGCACTATTATTATTGCTTTCATTGGACCAAGTGGTGTAGAACACTTTTTCTCGGTGGTTGAACCCACTGGGAACTCTGTCAGGAGTTCTCACACCCCTTGGGTGCACCCCCCCCACAGGTTCAGGTATGGATGCAGTGATCGCGACGGTTCAGATGCAGACGGCGAGGCATACGTCAGGGGCAAGAGCCCAGCAGCATAGAGACCTAGAGGGTCTAGCAGAGGTACCTTTCTTTTATGTTTCGAGTGAACCATGTATTGTGAGGAATTTATGTAAAGGAATTGTAATAAATTTATTTGCAAGTTCAGAAATGTAAAATGTAATAGAGTTCATTATGGTTCATTCTTATCATGCTTTCATTTCCGCTTTAACTGTTTGTTATTGAATGAAAGTTTTAAATTAGTAGTGATCTTACTCTGATATTATATCTCATCATACACATTGTTTTGATTCGAGATGGATGTTACCGTTCCTTTCGGGTAGCGAGAGGTCGTGCCCGATTGGCAGGTCTGTTGGCGTGCCCGAACCGTACAAATAGGCGGTCCCGGGTCGTGACAGATAAGGGTGGTATCAGAGCCTAGGAACAGTCCTAGGTGGTTAGCAACCTTAGGGAGACCCTAGGGATTAGCACGAGAGAGTGCGTGAATTTTTGGGCGAAAGTAATGTAGTGATCCGGCCTTTCGGGGTATTTTTGACTTGCATGTAGTCATTTAAGCCTTTAAGTGAAATAGAATTATTCAATTCTTGAAGTTGGCCATTGTGGGACACTAGTATTTTTCCGCGATTGTTCGCGGAAAAAGAAAGCCGATGGCGCGATCGGATCTGAAATCCGATATCGGGAACCCCCTGAATGGGATTCAAAGTGATACGGTAATTAGTCGTGCATCGGAATCCGTGCTAAATATCTTGCACCCGTTAGAGATAAGGTGGGTTATCTCGTGGGGGATAATTAATTAGTTAATTAATTATCCCAGACGGAAAATTAATTAATTCTCTTACGTACGAATTAAAGAGGAATTAATTAAAGGTAAAGTACGACTATATAAGGGATCCCGATTATCGGAAAGGAAAAGAAAAAGAAAATAAAAACCCTAATCGGAGAGAAGGGAAAAAGGAAAAGACGGAACCCTAGCCGGAAGAAAGGGAAAGGAGAAAGAGAAGGAGCCCGATCTTCCCGGACACCGAACCGAAGGCAAGAACGCGACCGGACAACCTTCCCGTCGATCTTCGGTTAGTAAAATAATTGATTTAAATTATTTGGGAGTTTTCCGTCATCTCTTTCGTTGAGTTCTTGGTGGTTTTTAATCGAGTTCTTGTTATCGGACCTCCGATCGACGTTTTGGTTGTTCGTCGATCGTTGGTTTAGTCGTTAGAATTATCGTGTATTTATTCGGAGATTTTTGGGGATGTTTCGTTGGAACGTAGTGGGTTAACGGGAGGCCGCCGCCGCCGTTGTTAAACGGGAGGCCGCCGCCGTCGTTACCATGGTCGCGGGGTCTCCGCCGGAGTCGCACGGGAGCGAAGACGGCGAAGAAACCGCGAAATTAGGGTTTACTGTGCTTGTCCGTACAGCACGGTCCACGGGTCCAGGCGTGCACCCGGTGCATGCCGCAGCGTCGGAAGCACCAGACCCGGTGCACGGTTTCGTGCACCGGCCCGGCCCAAGGCGCGCGGTGCACGCCTCATGCGTGCACCCGGCGCACGCGCTTGCGGCCGCAGGGCAAGGACCCGGTGCACGCTCGGGTCGTGCACCGGCCCGGCCCGAGATGTGCGGTGCACGCCTCCTGCGTGCACCCGGCGCATGCCGCCGCCGCCTGACGCCGTGAACCCGGTGCACGGTTGCCCCCGTGCACCAACCGACAGCCCGAAGTTCATTTGCTCCGTTTGGGTCCGTTTTTCCACCGTTTTGAGCGCCGTTTTCGCCGTTGGGATCGTTATTTCCGTGGCTTCCTTGGCATGGCCACTTGGGACCTTCTTGGTCATTATTTTATTATGTCGGGTGCTAATTTCGCCGATGCTCCGCGCCTCGACGAAATCGTCGGGGGCGCGCCGTCGGGTCTCTTTTCTCATCATTTCCGCCGTCGGGGCCTTCTTGGTCTAACCAGGGACGCCCCGAGTGGGCTACCGAGTGAGGATTGAGTTTTGTTGAACTTTCCCGTCGAAAAGAGTAAAGTGGGTCTTGTGTTTTCGGATGTTAGTACACGCTTTTGACTATAGTTATCCGTGCGGACTTTCTTTAGGTCCAGACGCGCAGCGGGGGTGCGCGAAAGATTCGGATGTTCCGATCTCTCTCCAAATAGGTGGGTACGGTTGCTGTAAATACAGCCAGTGCAGTAAGTGCATCTATCGTCATTAAAGTGCTCTCAATTTATCTAACAAAGTAGATGGACAGTTTAACTTTTCGCATAATCGTGTTTTTATCTAACAATTGAAGCGGTTGCGGTCGCAATGCTCATGACACGCCGATCTCGGCAAATCCGTTTTGGGATGCTCCATGTACACAGGCGGATTGGCCTCCGCATGGGTGTACTTTTCCGGAAGAGTGGTCTCTTATGACCCGTGATCCTCACAAAAGTGTGGGTGCCGTGAGGACCCCTTCGCGCCCGCTGAGAATAGCACACCAGCACCGCGAAAGGGGTAAATGCATCAAAGTAGGTGTTTGCGCACGAGGGGAGACTTTAGTCTCTCCGACAAATGTTTTGGGGTTGGTGCCCAAATTAATATGTGCAGGGTTTTAGCGAAATGGTTCTGGTGTTATCGGTTTGCTCCTTATTCCTTATTGCTTTTAGACATCTACTTTGTTTGTCACTGACATTACCCACTCCGTGACAGGCGCTACGAGGGGCGTTAGCCGGGAGATTGTTGAGACTGCGTCGCGAGGCCCGTAGTCAGAACACTTGGTTATTGTTATTATCTCAGTTCTCTTACGCTTATTTTAGTTAATTTGCTTGCGGGTAGTAATATTCGTGGACATGTAGTATTTAGCACTGTGGATGAGTTGTACTTTTATAGTTTTGTTCTTTTGATGATGTTTCTTATGCGGCATGTTTTCATGATAAACCAAATGATTTCGAAAAGGGTTTTCCCAAAACGAAGTGCCGTGTGGGCACGGGTTTTGCAATTGCTGGCTTTATCCTTTCTAAACATTGATGCCGCTTTAATATTCCGCTTGGTGTTGAATGTCTATTGTATGGTTGATGGTTAATGATTGTTGTATGTGGTTGTAAATGAGACGCCGTGCATATACAAAGGAGACTCTGTCCGCGGACAGGGAGAATTTGTGTATGTGGCGGTCTGGCACGCACCGGGGATGAGGTTTAAATTACCTTGTTAAGAAGAAAAAAAAAAGATACACACGATTTTCCGCTTTGATAGACTCAAAAACCCCCGGGGGCGTGACAAGTAATTGATTGGTTGTTATTTGTTCCCACGAAGGATGTTGGGACTGATTGAGGGCGACGAGCTTTCATTCTTCGGATATTACGTTGGGCGGCCGACAACGTAATGTTGGAGATGAAAAGGAGTACCGTCCTATACCTTCGCATGATTGAGTCGACGAGCCTTTTTGTCGGTATACGGACTACGCGTTGCTCAAATGGCTAAGTTTGGGCTAGTTGTTTCGTTGTGGTGTGCATATCAGCGATGACACCACATAAGGTGACGCACCTGTTGTGACTCGAGTCACGAGAAGGCTCGGGGTCAAACGACGTATACGAGCTGCGATAGCGGGTGACTGCACGTGTTGATGTGGTCCAGCAACAGACCGATGCTTCTTGCCGATAAGCGGAGGCTTCCCGCCGGCAGGAAAGCGGATTACGACGCCTAGATAGGCAAGTGACTTTATCCCAAAAAAAAAATGGGAGATAGATCAAGCTAAGAGGCAACAGCAGAGAGTGTTGCAGGTGGCCGCTGAACCTTTGTCGGCACACCCTGCACCTTCTGTGAAAGATGCCGTAAGCTTGCGTCAGCTGGTTTGCCGGCAAAGTGTTGTTGATGAGGTCCAGTGAGAGACCGACTCATGAAACGCTGGTGATCGCTTTGTTGCGAGAGCCAAGTTGCGGTGTCCTAAAGGTTAGGGCAAGAAAGAATTATGGGCCCAGTGGCGAAAGTTCGCCCTGATGACGATAGTAACTGTGTGGCATGTCTTCACGGCTGAGTGCCGCATGGTGGGGCTGGTAAGACCCAGGATAGGTTTCGAGATTCGAAAACCTCGCAAGTAAGCGGGAGTTTTATGGCGCCGGTCTGAGGGATCGGCATAGTGGCAAGGGTTGCCACCACAGGGTTTGCGTGTTAATCACCAGAATTGGTGAACAGTTACCGTGGTGCCTCGACCTAGTTGGGAGAGTTGCACGAGAGCCGTGGTGTGTTCAGCAAATCGCTTAGCACTGGAATCTTCGCGAGTTAGCGCTGGAGGCGTAGGACGCCCAACTGGTTGGGTGCTCATGGAGCACAAGTATCGTTTAACCAGAGAAAGCTGATTAGATGGCGTATTAGCCTTTGCCCAGTGTGGCCAGAGTTGACAGAGAGTTGGGTCGTGGATTGACGATTGCCGGTTGGTCTTGCTCAGTGAGCATAGTGGTCGCGTGGCGACGATTAGCGGGTTCGCTTGGGGACGATCCGTGCCTGGACCATGTTTGTGGACTGTGGGCCTGTAGCCCAGTGGGCAGGCGCAGTCAGCTGTGAGAGACAGCGGCCCGAGACCTGACGGCGGGGCATGATAGAGATTTGGTCGGGGCGGTAGTCCGAGCGATGACCCGATAACGTGGAATACCACGTGCGAGCCTTGAGGCTATTAGTACACTGAGAGTGTGTGATATGACCAGGCCGTAGAGCTAGTGATGGTGGCGATACTGTAGCTCCTAGTGGGAGTGTTGGGATAGTAATCCTGATTGAGGATCTACCCGTATGACGTTTGGATCTGTGGGCTAGCGAGAGCCGTTGCACAGTGTTGGATTAGTTTTGGGCTATAGGCCCTATTGGACCGTGGTCTGTGGACCTATTAGTAGTCTGAGATATCGGGTTAGCTGATAACCCGTGGACTTAGAGCGCTAGTAGCGTGTCAGATAGTTGAGGACTTGAGGATTGGCCTTTGCACTCCACATTAGGCAGCGGAGTAACCGAAAATTGCGGTAACTATAATTGGTTGCAGATGCAACCTCCTTGTGAAAGATAAAATGATCGCGGAATTAAAGTGAAGATTTCGCAAGATGAGACTTCGCCCTTTGCGGCAATTGAGAGAGCAAGTGCTCAAATGTGTCTCACACCTACTTGGTGAAAGTGGTCAGACACCAGGTCTGAGTTTGTCCCTAAGTTGAGATAGGGATTCATGGATGAGCTGCTCGTGTAATTGTGGGCGAGCAGGCAATGTGATGCCGGTCACAAGGTTCAGTGGGCTCCGTAGGGAGGGCAAGATTTCCCCCTCTTGGTCAAGTAGGAGTCGAGATGTGACTCAAGTTTCGAGGACGAAACTTATTTTAAGGGGGGTAGAATGTAGTGAACCGGAATTTGGAATATAAATAAATAGAAATAAAAATAGTATGAAATACTATTGTTTATTGAGGTGAAGAATGACCTGAAAATGAATTGGGCCCAAATCGGGATTAAAATAAGATATCTAGAATCTTATGTGAGAAAGTGGGCCAGATTGTAAGTGGAAAATTCACAGTCTCGAAAAGTTCCGAGAAAATTACGGGAGCTCCGTAAATGTGTTTTAAGGCCACAGTAAAAGTTTCGCGTTGATCGGACACCCGGATTGAGAGAACGGGCTCCGCCAGCGAATTCAAATTTAGTGGGACTTTGGCAAATCAAAAAGGGTCCCGGAATTCCCAGCGTAGGGTTTGCTGGTTGTTCGGCAGCTTTCGGTGGCCTTGGCCGTGATTGGACGCGTGTTGGGCCCAAGAAATGGAACTGTGTGCAACTTGGGCACAAGCGTTGGAAACCGGGCTTAAAAAGAGATCGCGTGGGTCACTGGAGGACCCGTCGAGTGTTCAGAAGTGATTTCGCGTGTCGTGGATGTCAAATTTGGACCCCGGGCGGAGTTTGGATTGAAGATTGCCTCTTCGGGCGCCTCCGGGGAATTTTAGAGTTGAAATTCGGCAAATCGGGCTCCAGAATTGGACCCGGTGCGGAAAACCGGATCAGCGGGCTATCCGGAGGTAGTCGGCGAATTTTTGGATGAGAATTTGGAGAAACGGATATCGTTTTTGGACTCAGCGCGCGAAATCGCTGAGAATGGACTATTTATTTGTGGGATTTGGAGCCCGGCAGGCGTGCACGTTGTTCGAGACAACGCGGCACGCAAACCGAGGCATTGGCGCGGCACGAGTCCCGAGACAGGACGGCACGAGGCTCGATGACGCGCAGCAGGCGCGTCAGGTGCGCAGGGAGGCGCGCCTCCTGCGCGGGCCACGTGGGGGCCGCCAGGTGGCGGACCCCTGTTGGCGCCCGCGCGGGCGCGGGGGCGCACGCCCGTGTCACGGGCGCGTGTCCCGCGCCTGTGGGCGGCACGGTGTCACGCGCCCGTGTGGCGCGTGAGCTGCGCGCCCGCGTGGCGTGCGGGGGCACGGCCACGTGGCTCCGCGTGTGGGCGCTTGGACCTGGTGCACGGCTTTTGTGCTGTGGACCGAGAGATGGTGGCTCCTCATTGGCCGGTGCACCGTGGACCGGTGCACCGTGGACCCCCCTCTCTCCCTTTCTCTTCTTCTTCTCATTCTTCCTCCCCGCAAGCCACCTCCTTTCCTTCTTTCGTTTTCTTCTCCAACCGAGCGAGAGGGAGAGTGAGGGAGGAGGTTGTGGGAGATGGCGTTTCACGACGCGGGCCTCGTGGAGCGCGCGAGGCTTCCGATGGGGGCGTTACGGCGGCGGCGGCGCGGTCGGGTAAGTCCCGCGCTTTACTTTTACTGTATTTTTGCACAGTTTGGTGGCGTTTTGTGGGCCTTGGTTTAACCCCTAACTCTCATCTGTGTTAGCGACCATATCTTGCTGCACCGTTTTGCGTGCGGACCCCGATGGTGTGCACCGTTTTTGCGTGCGGTCTCCGTTTTGCGCGCGGGTTCTGGCACCGTGCTTCGTTTTGCGCGCGGGTGCAAAAAATATGTGCAGTTTTGGGCACAAACCCGGAAAATATACACCGTTTTACGTGCAACGTTGGAAAAGGGACTTGCACCGTTTTGCGTGCCAGTGCGAGGTATGTGCTCCGTTTTGCGCTCAGGTTGGACTAACGGACACCGTTTCGCGTGTAGGTTCTAACAATGCATCTCGTTTTGCGTGCAAGGCTGGATGAAGGTGCACCGTTTTGCGTGCAACCCTATAGTAGAGCGTGCACCGTTGTGCGTGCCAATACGGGCTACGTGCTCCGTTTTGCGTGCGGTTTGGACCGGTGCGCGCCGTTTTGCGTGTAGAGTCTACTGGTTTGCATCATTTTTCGTACAGGCTAGGAAAATGATGTGCATCGTTTTGCGTGCAACCCTTCAGTCAGACGTGTACCATTTTGCGTGCAGATTTGAGGTACGTGCACCGTTTCGCGTCCAGGTCGTGTTGTCGCGCATGGTTTTGCGTGCTGGTTAAAGTGACGTGCACCATTCTACGTGTGGGTTTTAATTTAATAACGTGCACCGTTTTGCGCGCAGGTTTGGTGAACGTGCACCGTTTTGCGTGCAAGCTTGAGGGAACAAGTGGAATCGCGCGGAGACCAATTGCAAGTGTCTACAAGCAATTGGGGACACTACGAGGTGGGGGATTCTGCCGAAATTGGTTGACCTCTCCCCTTGTTCTTCTGTTTTCGATTCGAAGCATGATAGTCGCCTGTTAGAGGCGTTAGGTAATTATGATTATGATTGCCTGTGTAGAAGGACACAGATGAAAAGTGCAATTGTTGGTTGCCAGAGATAGAGGAATAGATGTGCATGTGCAAATGGACACAGAGCAAAAGTGCAACTGTTGGTTGCCAAAGATATATGATGATTATGCATGCGTAGAGATAATTATTATTTTATGAATAAGATGAAAATAATTGCATGCATGAAAAAGGATTAGCTATTATGATTGTGATCCTGTTAGGGTATGACCCTAGGAATCATGTGACATAAGGAAAGGAAACATGTTGGTAGCAAGACTAAGAGAAAACCTAGTTTCAGGGTTCACTGAGTGACATCAAAACTTAGGAGATTATCCTAGGGTTGGACGAGTGGCATTGTCTTAGGTGATAACCTAAGGACACTGGATAGAGTGATCAACATAGAGTCAAGGAACTCTAGGATGAGTATAATATGGAACTTAGGTAAAGGGAACCTAAAGTGATCTAGAGGAGTTTAAACTCACAGACAAGGAATTAGAGTCAGAGTAACTCTAAGTTAAAAGTGAAATCAAAAATAGAGTCAAGTGAACTCTAGGATTCAGTAAGGAATCAGGAAAGTGGGATAAGATCCCAAGGTTAAAGAACAAAACAAATATAACCCTAAAAGGTCATATGGTGTCCGGGCAAAGGGACAATAACTTTAACTTCAATTTGAGTTAAACAAAGGAAGTGAAATATGTAAAAGTCCAGGAGACTCTCTGGTTACCCGTATGGCAAGACCTAGGGTAAGGGATGAAAAACTGGTTAATAAGCAAGGCAAGCAAATTGCTTAATATAAAGAGGCTTAAAGTTAAAAGCAAGCTAAAAGTGGCTAAAGAACATAAAGAGAATGCAAATGGCGCCTTCGAATTTGGGACTCGTCATGTGGAGCAGGACTCCCTGGGCAGTGACCCGTCGGACGAGATACTTTCGAAGGGCTAAAAGTGAAAGTAAAGAGCCAAACCCTCAAAGAAGAGAGGAAGAGTTTTGCCAGTGGCCAAATGGGAGCTGTAAGCTCGAATAAGAAAGGAAAGCAAGTGTTCAAAAGCAAAGAGCCTAAGAACTAAAGTAAAAAGAGAAAGAAAAGAAAATATAAAGAAATTCTACGGAGTGAAGTCAGCCCAGGTTGGAGGTACGGGCAGTAATCCCTCTCCCGGGCAGTGACCCGTTCGGGACGTTTCTTCCGTAGAAAGAAAATAAAAAGATAAAAACGGGCGGACCTACGGTGAGGCCAACCCAGGTTGGAGGTACGGGCAGTAATCCCTCTCCCGGGCAGTGACCCGTTCGGGACGCTTCAGCCGTAGGACGGGATAACACTTACGGGTGTTATCGGCAACCTTAGAAATCTTATCTTATGGTAGCAGGACTACTGGGCTGGGGCCCGTTGGATAAGAAATTTCTGAGGGTTAACTTGAACTAAAGCACCAGAATCTAAAGAATAAACTAAAATAGAGTGGCCAAGGTGGCCGGGTTAGTTGGACCCTGTACACAGCGGCTTAGTGGCCGAGTTGGTGCTTAGCAGCCTAGTGTGGCTAGACAGATTAATGCTGGGTAGTTGGTTTTACACAGATAGTGTAGTGAATGTTATATTGCATAGCTGCATTTTGGTATTGAGGATTTTAGTTCCTAGCACTATTATTATTGCTTCCATTGGACCAAGTGGTGTAGAACACTTTTTCTCGGTGGTTGAACCCACTGGGAACTCTGTCAGGAGTTCTCACACCCCTTGGGTGCACCCCCCCCACAGGTTCAGGTATGGATGCAGCGATCGTGACGGTTCAGATGCAGACGGCGAGGCATACGTCAGGGGCAAGAGCCCAGCAACATAGAGACCTAGAGGGTCTAGCAGCGGTACCTTTCTTTTATGTTTCGAGTGAACCATGTATTGTGAGGAATTTACGTAAAGGAATTGTAATAAATTTATTTGCAAGTTCAGAAATGTAAAATGTAATAGAGTTCATTATGGTTCATTCTTATCATGCTTTCATTTCCGCTTTAACTGTTTGTTATTGAATGAAAGTTTTAAATTAGTAGTGATCTTACTCTGATATTATATCTCATCATACACATTGTTTTGATTCGAGATGGATGTTACCGTTCCTTTCGGGTAGCGAGAGGTCGTGCCCGATTGGCGGGTCTGTTGGCGTGCCCGAACCGTACAAATAGGTGGTCCCGGGTCGTGACACCTTATGTGCCCTGAAATACCACAACGAAAACATACCTTTGAGCTTGACGATCCCGAAGAGAAAAGAGTAGGCTTGTTGTCGTTGTTTGTCGTGAATTCCGGTGTCGGAGGAGGAGATACCGACTGAGGCACAAAAACTGTCTCAACCGAACTAAAGTTGTCTTCAGTTCGATTGTATCCGAGGCCGAACTTGTTTGTTTGACCGAGACCAAGAAGCTTATCCAACTTACTCCTTCCTGATGAAAATCGCTGTAAGTCATCCTTGAGTTGGAGAATGGTCTCTGTCATTTCCAGTTTTTCCTATCGAGCCTCGCCATTGAGCTTCAAGAAGTAATTCGCTTTGTTCACCATATCTACATAATTCTTCTCGAGTTGCTCATTGGACTCTTGAAGGGAAACATTTGCTTTTATCAGATTATCCCTTTCCACTTCAAGATCGGTCGAGAGAGAAGTTACCCTTTTTACTTCTTCTTCGAGATCCTGTAATCTCCCTCTCAACCCCTTGTTTTGTTTAGCCAGTTTCTTTGAATCCCGTAAAAGTCTGTGGTAGGCTAAAACAAAATCTTCACCTTCAGAGTTACTTGATTCATCATCCGTTGCAGTTTTTTCAACCCGGGAGGAGTTGGACAATGAATCTGAAGTACTTGCCATTAAGCACATGAAGTGTGAAGATGTGGACGCGTGGAATGCCGTTGCGCTTTCTTCTTCATCACTTGAGGATGACTCATTTGACGTTGAGTTGTCATCCCAGGTGATGACTTGCATCGCTTTCTTCTTCGACGGATTCTTAGTTGGACATTCCGTTGAGATATGGCCGTATCCTCGGCACTTGAAGCATTGGACTTGTCCTTCTGAACTTTTCTTATCCTTTGAAAGGTTCTCTTGCTTTCTTGACTTGTAACTAGAAATACCCTTGCCTTTCTTCGACTTTCCGAAGGATGGAGTTTTACTTGAATTACCCCTTCGAAAGTTGCGGCGAAACTTCCTTGTCAAGAGAGCGAGTGTCACGCCCCGAGTGTAAACCAGAACTCGGGCTCGTCTACAGATCCGCCGTGCACACGGAATTTTCCGCGTGCACGAAGCGCCGGTAACCTGCTCAAGTAAAACAGATACAAAAATAGAGCAATAAAACAGAGCTGAACAGAAAAAAATACTACATCTCAGACTGAACTGGAAGTAAAAATACAAAATGACTGTAAAATAAAGTACAAGTTTCTCTCGCAGCTCACCACAAAGATACAACCAGCTGGCAAAAGCCAGACCCCAAAAGTAAAAGTACAACCGTCTGAGATAGGATACATAAGAGGTACCAGTCTAGCTACTCACTATCGGGCCCACTGTCTAGCTACTCAGCCGTCCTCTCTCCTCGACCCGCCGCTGTATGTCCAGCAGCACCCGCAGAAGGCTCTGCAAAACAAAGGAGAAGAAAAGAAAAAGAAGAATGGGGGTGAGAACTACTAGTAAACCAGTAGCCTCCCCTAGTGGGTAAAACCTCAAACTCTGACACACCCACTAGGTCTAGCAGAGGCAAAAAGGAAAGAAGAGTGGTAAGAGATGAAACCGCTGCAAAAGAATAACCGTATGCAACAATAACCAATCGTCCCAGATGAACCCAATCTGTACCGCCCTCATCATCGGGCAAATAAGCCGCGCCGATGTGATAGCAAAATTCCTGCTGCCGCCCTCATCATCGGGCAAATAAGCCGCTCCGATGTGATAGCAAAACTGTCCATAACTGTCTGGCCCCGGCCTCCGGAGGGGATCTCGAGGGGAGCGACCCACACGAGGAAAGCATCACCGGGCAATAACCGCGCCGGTGTGATAAAAGCAGGATTGGATCACAACTATAAAGCCCCAGTGGAACACAACCCTCCACTAAAAGAAAACTGATTCCTAATCAGATGCAAAAGTAACCATCTGGTCAATCGCCCAATATCCGCGATTGCCGCAATACCCCACAATCACGACCATGTCCCACATCTGACATCTGGTCAACCGCCTACTATCCGCGGTTGCCACAAAACCCTCTAATCCATAATCCTGCCCTATCACCGATGTCCTATAACCGACATCCGGTCAACCGCCCAATATCCGCGGTCGCCGCCAAAACCCATAATACATAATCCATGCCCCGGCTACACTATCCCAAACCCCTGCTCAAACCCGAGCAGCAAATACCACCTGACTAACGAAAGGAGAAAAGAAACAAGCAAGGTTTCTCCTAAGTCAAGTTCCAGCATGAAAGTGTAGCGATAAAAGATGGCCTACCTAGATGTCCAAACAAGCATGCAGATGTCCTCATGAAAGATAAAGAAAGTGCGACAAATAAAGGCCCCACATGTGTATCAATTAAAAGCTCCGCATAGGTATAACCATCATGCTAAAACATTATCCAACCACACATGTTTAAAATCCACAACTTTCCCTCACCCAAATCATCCACCTATGCATGTCCCAAAAGATCCTCAAGTGGTACCCTCCCACAAGACATTTCATTTTATCCCAGCATAAAAGTAAATTCCACATGCAAGGTTAGGTGCCAAAACTATACCCATACAAACATGTATAACCCCCAACCACTATCAGAGTTCCACAATAGTAATTTTCATATGATAGGCTCACAATCATTTACTTTAAGCATGCATGTCCATAATTGATCATTCAATAAACCAATTGGAGGATCTCTCCAATATTCCTAGGGGTATGTCGGAAAAATGAGGAGTATAACAACCACCCACCTCGATCGCTAAATCCAAGTCCAAAAAGTGCTCCAGGCCAAAAAGCTAAACCGCCGCGATCACTGAACAAGAAGTACCCCAAAACATACAATTAAACTCAACACATGCTGTCCCAAAGCTAACAGTCCAAACATGCCCTGTTTTTACCTGCGAGGAGTGCCCGGAAAAATCTAAGAAAAATACTCTCACGATCCTCGCGACGAACCCGTCGAAACGAGTACCTGCACGCTCAAATCTGAGTTTCCTACACTGAGAAATAAATCCGACAAGGGGACCACCCCAAAATAATCTGCTCTCAAAAACTGTAGCACTAATTCCTGTAACCAGAGATTTCTCACCTTCGAAAAATATTCAGAAAATTCCAATAAAAACAGGGGATATTCCACGTGATGTGTAGATGCAAAACGCCTTTTGAATCGCTCCAATCCGATGCCTGTGCGCGAAGATATCATCAAAATACTGCAGCACTGTCCAAAACTCCGCCCCAGAAAATGAGGTCACAAGATGATCCAAAAAACCCATGAAAAGCTCTGAATGGGAAAAACCAGCAAACACGGGAAACGTAGCCCTACCTGTCTTGAAGCCAATGGCGCAAGAATCACAGAAAAAGGTGCTCGGGGTAAGCCAGGGGAGTCCCCGCACCAAAACGCGACGAAGAAGACCACAAACGAACGAGCGTCGCGCCGCGCCGTAAAAATAGAAACCTTGGGATGCGTGCCACAGAAAAATCCAGGAATCTGCAGATGGATCCGGCTCTGGGAGATGAAGAAATCTCGTGAAGGTAGCACTGTGAAAGGAGGAACAGGGAAAGAGTTCTTCACTACAGAACTCGGCCTATTTATAGGCCAAGAAAAACAATTGGAGAAATGACCAATGGGTCCCAACTTTCGGGCGCTCCCGATTTTCGGGCTGCTATAGTGTTGGGCCCGGCCCAACACTGTGCGCGCCCGAAACGTCCCTGGGCCTCCACGTCGCCCGCGTACAGGCAACAGCCAATCCCGCCGCACGCGTCGCGCCGCGTGGCCACCCTGGTCAACGCGGGTGGGTGGCGCCCGCGAATCACAAGGCGCCACCTGGCCCGCACTAACCCCTCCGACCAACCCTGGCGCGCCGCCTGGCACCCCCTGCCGCGCACTGTTCCGAGGCACCCCGCGCTCCGTGGTCCCAGCCTGCATGAGCCCGCCAACCAAAATCCGCCACGTGTCCCGCCGGTCCACCGTGCGCCCCGCGCTCTCCGTAGACCGCGCCCCGCGGACCGGCCCACTCCCGAGCCGCCACGCGTCCAGCCCCCGGTGCACGCCCGCCGCGTGGACCGGGCGGCCCGCGCCTCTGCCCGTTGCGCTGCCCGCGGCTGCTCCGCCGCTGCCCGCCGCCGCCGCCGCTGCCCGCCGGCGGCCGGAAACACTGTTCCGGCATGAACAGTGTCCGGTTGTCCAAAACATCAAGTAGGTAGTCCATTTTGACCGTTTTCGCGCGCTGAATCCAAATTTGATGTCCATTTTGCTAAATTCCAACCCCAAAATTTGCCGAAGGCATCCGGAAAGGTGTTCTTTTGCCCAAACTTCGCGCTGAGCCCAATTTTAATATCCACTTTGCGCGAAACCACTTCCGAAGATCCGACGGAGTCCACTGATCACCCACGTGATCCAATTAAGCCCGAAGTCCGCCACTTGTGTCCATTTGGTGCACAAACACCTCCAACGCACCCCGTAGGCCTCCAGAAGCCACCCAACGTACTGCAACAGCACTGCGGAGATCCTGGTCATCACAGCGAGCTCCTTCTCAAATTCCTCCATAGATAGGTTTTCGTCATCGTCTGAGGAGGATGAATCCGTGTCTTCTTCCTTTGTTGTTTTCAAAGCATAACCTGAAGACTTAGAAGAGGATGCCTTTCCCGAAGAATAGTTAGTAGTAAATGTCATTTCATAAGTTTGTAATGAACCAACTAGTTCTTCTACACGCATTTCGTCTGAGTGTTTAATAGTTTCAATGGCTGTAACCTTTGGGCGAAATCGTTCAGGAAGAGTTCTTAAGATCTTTCTTACAACCTTAAATTCTGGAATCTTCTCTCCCAGGTTAGCACATGAGTTTACGATGTCTTGCAATCGTGTATAGTAGTCCGTGAAAGATTCATTTTCTGCCATGAAAATAGAGTCAAATCTGCTCGTAAGCATTTGCAGCTTTTGAATCTTCACGAGGTTAGTTCCCTCATGTGTAACCTGAATAACATCCCAGATTTCTTTCGCAGTCTCACATGCCGAGACGCGAGAGAATTCAGTTTGAGATAAGGCATTAAAAATAGCATTAATTCCCTTGCCATTGTAAGAAGATGAATCTAACTCTTCCTTGGTCCATTTCGACCTAGGTTTGATGGTGCGAACATCAGCAATAATTTCAGTTGGATTAGTCCATCCTAATTCAATTGATTGCCACACCCGTTCGTCGATGGAAATTAAAAAGGCTTTCATCCGTACTCTCCAGTATGCATAATTTGTTCCATCAAAGAATGGGGGTCTGTTGATGTTTCCACCTTCAACCATTGTTTACAACCCTATTCCCTCTCTGATGCCACTTGTTGGGTTATATGTAATAATGGATCTAAATAGGGGAAAAAACACCTAGAGGGGGGTGAATAGGTGTAAACAATAAACACTCAAAAAATCATTGCGCAATTAAAAACCCAATGCGGAAATGTAAATGAACACGCAAGATTTTTACGTGGAAAACTCCAAACCGGAGTAAAAAACCACGGGACCGATAACACGGTGAAATCCACTAGAATTGAACACGTACAAGGTGATATACCGTACTCACAGACGACTCAACCTTTTCCATACGCTCCTAGTTGATCTTCTCCGCTCGCTCCACAACGCTTCACGAATCCACGATCTGCGTCCAACGCCGAATCCACGGCGTCCAACGTCGAGTCCACGACGTCTGACCGAATCCACGGTCTTCACCCAGTAGCACGCTTCGAATCCACGAACGTACCTCGCTCCGAATCCACGAGAGCGGTTGCACCTTGAATCCACAAGGCCACGCGAGTCCACGCGCCGATTTTGGGGTAAATCGTTGTTTTTGGGTGGTGATGATCCGCCGAATACTTAGATCAAAGATAGATAGGAAATACCATCTAAGTATTCATTAGTTTGATTCAACTCAAGATGTGAGTATGAAAACCTAGAATCAAACTAATCAATATAGATGAAGAAACATAGGGTAATATCTAATGATTTCCTTTCTTCTCTATATGTGGATCTTAGGCCGCATAAAAGATGACGGCTTGTATGTGGATTCACCCTTGAAAAAGAATCATAGGGTCTATATATAGGTTAGAAACCCTAGGAAGAAGATAAGGATCAAAAACTGTCCGTTTCTGGAAATTTTCACGACGGCGATCCGGATCGGATTAACTGTGATCCGGATCGTCGTAACGAGTCAGGCAATTCCAGTAAAACAGGGTTCGGGATCGGGATTGTAATGCACGATCCGGATCGTTCATGTATTCCAGCAAATTCCCATGTTCGGGATCCGGATCGAAATGGACTTTGATCCGGATCGGATTTGCCAATGAACAAGCCCCCTTCGGGATCCGGATTGGACTGACTAATCCGGATCCTGAACATGTCCCATGTTCAGTTCTTGATTTTTATGCAATAAAAAATTCTTCCAAGTGTTTCTACACTACAAGAAGTATTCGGATCACCAAAAATATTTAGTTAAACTTACCTGATCCTTTTGAATTCTTCTTTCTTGAGATTGACGTATATGATCCAAACTTCATTCATCTTCAATCTTCAAGACTTAACACTTTCACGAAATGCGCCAAAACAAAATCCGTAACAAGAACCGTAATCTTTGATCGTCTTTTAATTTTGTACGGATTCTAATGGAATATTTTGGATTACCCTAAGAGATGAAATATAGGGTCTATTTATAGGTTAGAAACTTGTGGAAGAAGATAAGAATCAAAAACTAACCATTTCTGGAATTTTACAGTACGACGGTCCGGACTGGAGTTGGCGGTCCGGACTGTCTCAGCGAAATAGACAATTTCCAGAAAAGACGACATTCGGGGTCCGGACTGAAATCCACGGTCCGAACTGTTCATTCATTTCTTGCAAATTCCACGTTCGGGGTCCGGACTGAAATTCCCAGGGTCCGGACTGGAATTATGCATGAACTAACCTATGTTCGGGGTCCGGACTGTAAAGCCCGATCCGGACTCTGAACATATGGAATGTCCAGTTTTTTATTTTTATGCAATAAAAAATTCATCCAAGTGTTTCTACACTATAAGAAGTATTCGGATCATCAAAATTATTTAATTAAACGTACCTGATCCTTTTGAATTCTTCTTTCTTGAGATTGAGGTATATGATCCAACTTTCTTCATCTTCAATCTTCAAGACTTAACCAATTTCACGAAATACACCAACTCAAATTCCGTAACAAAGATGAGGCTTGCTTGTTGAGATTATTAGAGCACGCAGGTTATAGCGACAGTATGAGAGGTGCTTACGGCGGCACCGGGACTCAAGGATATCTCGGTTGCCCACGAGATCCCGGGTGTGATTCCACCTGAGCTGTTGTCAATGCCGCCGGTTAGAGAAATAGAGATTGCGTTTGACGTGGTTCGAGGGACCGCGTCACCCTCGGCAGCACCTCATTGGATATCGCCTGTGGAGCTGAGAGAGCTGATGGCACAGTCGCAGGATCTGAGGGATCAAGGGGTCTGTTGGACCTAGTGCCACGTCTTGGATAGACGATGATGAGGGTTCGTTACGATTTGAGCACAGGCAGGTTCAGGTATTATCAAGGACCTTTTGTTGGAATTCTATTCCGGCAATTATAGTATGATGCCAGTACCTACTTGGGATTTGACAGCCGAGGGCTGTGCCTGGATGGCATTCAGGGTCCGGTAAGGGCAATATGAGA
The DNA here is from genome assembly GCA_029204045.2 of Tillandsia leiboldiana. Lineage (NCBI taxonomy): Eukaryota > Viridiplantae > Streptophyta > Magnoliopsida > Poales > Bromeliaceae > Tillandsia > Tillandsia leiboldiana. Next base: position 58,366 of record JAQNDB010000480.1, on the reverse strand, counting down.
GCATGGTGAGGCCAAATGGAATGACTGATGCCCTGTGACTTCAAGACTTGAGGAATTGTGTGTCCTAGTTGTACTTGGACGGATTGGGAGTGGTGTTCCCCGAGGATATTTTGATTTACTCCTAGAGCGACTTGGAGCACTTGTGGATGAAGCTGTATGCCAAGTTATTGAGATACAAGTTCTAGCTCCAAGTGCATGCCTTCTTGGGTCGCTTTGCGTTAGCCGTAGGGGCGGCAGTGGAAATCCAGCCAATATGGATACTAATTGGGAATCAGCCGAGATCAATATTTATGGTCAAAGTTAGGAGCTTCTTGGACTGGGTAGTGCCAGGAGAGCTTGGCAATCGGATGATGAGACTGATACCGTGCCAATACTAGTATTTCCAGTCTTGGGAGAGAGATCTGCGAGTTTTAGTGATACCTTCCATAGTGACTGTGGAATTACCGTTGGGTTATTAGTGAGCATTTTGGATTACCCCGACAGGGCCACTGTGATGGCAGATACCTGGAACAGGAGAGCTGGCTAGGGTTGAGCTGGATGATTCCACAGCTGGCGCGGCGTGGACTGTTGCGGCAAACACAGCTTGTGGTTGTGTCCCTGAGGGTTCCTCTTCATAGGAGACCGTGGCTGAGTAGTTCACTCGGGTAGATTTGGATCGGGAGGTAACTGAGTGAAGACCCCAGCTTATTGGATTCTTTCCCTTATTGGATGAGAGTGTGGGTATACTTCGGGTGACCCTGATTGAGTTGACACGGGAAGTGGTTTGGTGCGTGTTGCACTAGAGGTTATTCCAGCTTCCCCCAACTTTTAATTGGAGCCCCTCTGGTATTTCATGTCGCAAGCTCAGGAGTGTTGTGTTTTTGGATCCCTCGCCCGTGATTGACTTGCCTCTTTGAGGTCTATGATCGTTTGGAGTACGAGGGGCGCCCGTTGCGAATTCTGGCTCGTGAGATGGGGGAATTGCGCGATCGGGCTATGCCGTTCTGGATTTTGCTGGTGTTGTTGTTGAGGAGTAATCACGGGGAGTGAGTGGTGTCTGGGGAGCTGGAGGCGTTATTTGTTACGGAATTTGAGTTGGCGTAGTTTCGTGAAAGGTTCAAGTTTTGAAGATTGAAGGTGAAGAAAGTTGGATCATTTAACTCAATCTCAAGAAAGAAGAATTCAAAAGGATCAGGTGTCACGCCCCGGGTGTAAACCAGAACCCGGGCCCGTCCACAGATCCGCCGTGCATACGGAATTTTTCGTGTACACGAAGCACTGGTAACCTGCTCAGATATAAAATATAATAAAGGAGCATAAAACAGAGCTAAACTAAAACTAATACATCTCAGACAAATGCAGGAAATAAAAGTACAATAAGCTCTCACAAATATACAAATGTCTCTCCCAGCTCACGAAATAAAATACAACCAGCCGGCCGCAGCCAGACCCAAAATAAAAGGAAATACAACCGTCTGAGTGTACCGGGGATACATCAAAACTACAAAACTCGAACTCGGGGCAGTGGCTATCTAATCCGCGATCCACTTACCTCGATCCAGGGAAGAGGGTCCCGCAGCTCCCGCAGAGGACTCTGCAAAACAAAGGGGAAAAAGAAAAGAGAAAGCAGTGGGGGGGGTGAGAACTACTATAAAAACAGTAGCCTCCCCTAGTGGGTAGACCTCAAACTCAGACATGCCCACTAGGACTATCAGAGGCGAAAAATGAAAACAGAGGTGGTAAGCTACAAGTACACTACTGATGAAGAGCTACCACTAACATGCCTCTACGATGCCTAACAAAAGAATGGCTGAAAGTATGCACCAGAACGTCAAAGACTGACAGACCAACCCAATCGAAACACCAGAAAACACTGGTACTGCCTGCTCTGCTGTCAACCTCACAACTCAGTATCTCCCCTGTCCAAATGACCGGAACCCAACACGGTCTGACCGGCACCCAACACGGTCTGAAACCTACTCCGAAGTGGCACTCGAGGGGAGCGACCCCACACGAGCATAGTATCACTGTCACTAGTATCATCCGTATCATAAAATAGCAGGACGGGGTCACGACTCTGATCGAGTGGAAAAACCCATCCACTAAAGGGAAACTCGATCCCCTACCTCCAATCTGATGCAAAAGTAATAATAATAATAATAATCCGGTCAACCGCCCACAGTCCGCGGTCGCCGCAACACCCAAACATCGATCCCCGACTGTCCCAACTCTGAACATCTGACTACACAATCCCCTAAGACTAGACGACAGGAGAACGAATAAAAGCATGGTTTCTCCTAAGTCAATTCCAATATGTTTGTGTAGCAGAAAAAGGTGGCCTAGCTAGATGACCATTCAAGCATGCAAAGTCCTTTGTTTGATAAAATCATTTTAATTATTCTAACATATGCAACATTAAATGTTTGGAACTCCCGATGTACATGTGGCAGGACATATGATACATGATACAATTTGGATGCACAATCTACTAGCAAGTACCCCTTTTACAACATGCATTCTAACCACATGCTCCAACCTTCCCTTAACATATAACATGATATGGCTTTAATATTCTTTCCAACTAATTAAATTGCATATCTAAACATGGAAACTCCACTTACTAACTTGTAGCCTGCTAACAATGCAAGTATTAACAAGGGAACCTTAATCTCATACACGCATGCTAGATACATTCACAATTAATAGCACATGATCAAGGCATTCTAATAGGCCTAGTGACATTCACAAGTAGGAGGTTCACAACATCACCCACCTCGAGCGCTAATCCAAGTTCCTGAAAAGCGAAGTCCAAGATCTGTAGAGACCCTAAACCCCGTGCAGCTTTCTTGGTGAATCCACTGTTTACAACACCTAGTGTTGGTGTATCTGGTCCATGGTGCATCAAGGGGATGCCACAAATGGACCCAGTGTGTTATCTTTTACTGTGTTGGCTTTCGGCTGCATTTGCCGAAATTTTTATAAGGATTTAGGCCAAACAGAGGTTGGAATTGGATTCAGCATGGAAAAACGCTTGAAAACGGCTATTTGCTTGTTAAATTTGGAGTCCGGATGACCAAAAACGGGCTTCCGGAAGTTTTCGGAACTTTTTGGTGCACGGGGGTGTTGGTGGACCGCCGGCTGCCACGTGGCGGCCTGTAATTGGCCGGTTCGCGACGTTCGGTCCACAGAGCGGCGCGGCCGGGTGCATGAGCCCGGCGCAGGACACGTGGCAAGCGGGGATTTGCTGGCCTTGGTTGTGCGGTTCACTGAGTTTGACCGGCGGGTGCACTGTTTGAGCGCCGGTGCAGGAATCCTGGGCGGGACCACGTGTCGGTCTCCGATTGGCGGGCGCTGGGGGGCTCGGTCCACGTAGTTCCCCGCGCGGGTGCATAGACCCGGCGCAGGGACACGTGGCGGCAGCTGAGTGGCGGGCTCAGTTCGCGCGGCGCACGCGATGCGTGGGGACCCGCCTCGGGACAGTGGGCGCACAGGGGGGCGCTGACGCGGCTGTCGGCCGCACTCGAGTGCGCCACGCGTCGCAACGCGAGCGGTGGCCGTACTCGAGTGCGCCACGCGTCAGCGTGCGGTTGGGGGGCCGTACCTACCCCGCTGACCGCGGGACGGCCACGTGGCGCTCTGCGGGTCGTCGGCACCGCTGTTCCCTGTTGCGGGGTGACGTGGCGTCACCTGGGTGTTTCGGGCGCGTCGGACGGGGTCTGTCCGACCGGATTTCCGGGCGCAAGGCGCCCGAATTCTGCGCCCGGAAACCCGGCCCACTTCAGCTTGGGCCCAGCCTATAAATAGGCTTCTTGGGCTTCTTCTTAGCTTTTTTTTCTCTTCTTTTCCCTGTGAAGCCTTCAGAGAAGTTCTTCCCCACACCGAGCTTTACTCTTTGGAGGAATTTGAGGATTTTCGGAGGCACGCATCCCGAGGCTAACTATTTTTCGGAGCGGCGCGACGCTTGTTCATCTTCGACCCGCTTCGTCCCTCTGCAGTGTTTGGGCTCTCCCGACTCACCCCGACCTCCTTTTTCGACGATTTTCGCGCCATCGGATTCTTGACAGGTAGGACTTCAACTCCTGTGTTTTGAGCTACCTCGATTTCCGTGATGATCTTAGAGTTTTCCGAGCTCCCTTTTGACCCCTTTTTCTTCGCGGATATTTGGACAGCACTGCGGTGTTCTTGCTGTAGCTTTGCTCACAGGCATCGGATCAAGACGATTCAAAAGGCAAAATTCATCTACTCTTCGCAAGGAATCTTCTGGATTTTTCTCAGATTTTTCTGGATTTTGCACGAAGGTGAGAATCTCCTTTTCCTGCGGTTTGTTGTTACAGGAATTTGGTACAGTTTGGTTTGGGGTGCTTCCCTTGCCGGATTTTTATCTCAGCGTAGAGGACTCCGTTTTGGACGTGCAGGTACTTGTTTCGAAGCTATCGACGCGTAGAACACCGGGGTATTTTATCTGGAATTTATCGAGCACTTTCTGCAGGTGAATTATTGGCATCTCTGCGGCTGAATTTTCAGCATGGTATCTCTTGGCAGATTTTGGGAGTTAAGCGTTTTAGTAACCTTGTGTTGTACCCAGGGGATGTTGGGCTGTGCTGGACCTGTTAGATTTGGAGTTGCAGTTTTCCTGGTATTATCAGCTGCAGGACTTGGACTGATCAGCGCATCAGGTGGGTGACCTCTTTTCAAGATCAGCGGACTGTGGACTAATTCTAACTTTAGGGACTTGCATATTTTAATGTTTGATGTCCAGCATGCTAGAAGGCGTGAATTGATGTTCCTGTTATAGTTAGATGATCCGTTGATTATTATTATCTTGCTCCCTAAGCTGTTGATTATTATTATCTTGCTCCCTACAAGCTGTTGTTTATTATTTATCTTGGAACTTGACCTAGCACCACTGTCACATGTTGCATGTTCAGCCAGACTGTAGAAAACCTCAACTTGGGCTAGGTTTTATTGCTCTAGACATTCCCACATCACTTTTCTGTATATCACTCTGGACTTAGAGTTCTCCTCGCCCAAGTAGTGGGTCGAGAGGTCGGATTATTGTGGGATGCTTTTACACTCGTGTCTGGGGACCGAGTGGAGTTGTTAGCAGTCTGTAGACCAGGTTTCCTTGGGAAAGTGACTTGGGTTGTAGATTTGAGATCTTGAGAGCTATTTTGAGTGACAGTGAGTCTCGGCTGTGCAGTTTTCCAGCCTGTGTGTGAGACAGTGTTCCTTTGGTTTCAGTCGATCTTGTTGATCGAGGATTTGGATTATAGCCTGCATGAGCCACATTTGAGCTCGACAGAGATGCGCGGATACTTTCCTCGGTGGGGTCGCTCCCCTCGAGAGCCACTCCGGAGTTGGGCCTGTTCTTCTATCGCGACTTGTCGACGCAGTGTTCCCTCTGGCTGGGCCAGTTAGTGGCAGTCACGGACACAGTCCCTCTGGCTGGGCCAGTTAGTGGCAGTCACGGACGCCCTACGTAAGTCCGGTCCCCCGGGACGTGACGGCAGTAGGTAGGCGCAGGTTTGACTGGACCCTATGCGGCAGTCAGTTGAGATTGGGTGATTCGAGTCGAGAGCTAGTTGTAGCATCATGTTCTTTCTGTCCCACTTTTGAGCATCTAGATAGAGGCATAGTAGCTGTAGAGATTACTTTACCAGCTTTTCCCTTTCCGCACTGCTTTGTTACTTTTTGCCTCTAGTGGACTTAGTGGGCAGACCGTCGGGCTTGTTGGCGGCACCCACTGAGAACTACTTGGGACGTAGTTCTCACACCCGTCGTGGTGTTTTTCCCCAGGGACTTCTTCTTCTGCTCCAGTTCCTGCCGCACCTGTTGCTGACCCGACTGATCGAGGTAAGGGAGTCGCGAGATAGATCCCTACCAGTTGTCGCTTGAGAGTAGATGTACCTCCCTATATTTTGAGAGTTCTTGTCGAGTGACCTTGTAGTGAGGATTGAGTTGTACTCTTCTTATTTTGAGAGATATTTGTATTTTGGTGAGGACTCTGGTTGTATATTTTGTTAGAGTTGTATTTATTTTATCCAGCTTTTACTTTCAGCTCTGATATCTGTTTAGTGTAGATCTCTTCTGCAGGTTAGTCGCTACGTCTATACGGGGCTTCCCGTATGGGCGGCGGATCTGTTGGCGAGCCCGGGTCGCAGTTCCGACCCGGGGCGTGACAAGATCAGTCCAACACTCACCACCAATCTGTACAAAATACCCCAAAGGAAAATACATAAGCTATCCATTCACAGTTTCCAAATTCTGTCCTCTAAATCCACAGTCCAGAATTCTCCAATTTTTACCTGCGAATAATGCTCAGAAAAATCCAAGAAAAATACTATCGCGATCCTCGCGACGAGCCCGTCGGAACGAGTACCTGCACGCCCAAATCGGAGTTTCCTACACTGAGATAAAAATCCGGCAAGGGGTACACCCCAATCCAAACTGTACCAAATTTCTGTAACAAAGAACCACAGAGAAAGGAGATTCTCACCCTCGTGCAAAATCCAGAAAAATCTGAGAAAAATCTAGGAGACTCCTTGCGAAGAGTAGATGAAGATTGCCTTTTGAATCGCCTCAATCTGACGTCTGAGCGAAAAGATACGGCAAGAACACCGCGGTGCTGTCCAAAAGTCCGCAAAGAAAAATGGGTCAAATGGGTGCTCAGAAAACTCCAAGTTCAGCACGGAAATCAAGGAACCTCAAAACACAGGAGTTGAAGTCCTACCTGTCGTGAGTCCAACGGCGCAAGAATCGGCGAAATCCGATGTCGGGGTGAGTCGGGGGAGTCCAAACACTGAGAAGGGGCGAAGAAGATCGCCGGGAAACAAGCGTCGCGCCGCGCCGTAAAATGGTGAACCCCGGGAAGAGTGCCTCCAAAAATCCTCAAAGTTCTCCAATGGGTAGTGCACTGAGGGAGGGGAAACTTCTCTGAAGGATGCTCTGCGAAAAGGGGTCCAAAAAGCCTAAGGGAAGAACAGGAATTCCTATTTATAGGCCCAGCCCATTAGCTGTTGGGCCGGGTTTTCGGGCGCAGTTTCCGGGCGCACTGCGCCCAGAAACCGGGTTGTACACCTCCCGTCCGACGCGCCCGAAAGTCCCAGGAGCAGCCACGTCACCCCAAACAGGGGACAGCAAATCCCCGCGGCCCGCAATGCGCCGCGTGTCCCCTCGCGGTCAGCGGGGGTAGGTACGGCCGCCCAACCGCGAGGCGACACGTGGCGCACTCGAGTGCGGCCGACCGCCCGCCTGGCGCCACTGTGTGCGCGCAGTCCCGAGGCGCCCCCCCCCCCGCGCACACCGTGGACCGCGCGCACGTGAGCCAACGAATCCGATGCCGCCACGTGTCATGCGCCCGGTCCACCGCAACCCCGCAAGACCGGTGAGCCGTGCCGCGTGCGCCGGCCTATCAGGGCACGCCACGCGTCACCCGCCCGCGGTCCATGCACCGCCGCGCCACCCCGTGGACCGAGCTGCGTGAGCCGGCCAATAATAGGCTGCCACGTGGCTCCGGCCGGTCCACGAGTCTCCCCCATGCACCGAATAACCCTGAAAACTTTCGGAAGCCCGCTTTTGGTCATCCGAACTCCAAATTTAACAAGCAAATAGCCGTTTTCAAGCGTTTTTCCACGCTGAATCCAAATCCAGCCTCAGATTGGCCCAAAACGTTTTCTAAAATTTGGCAAATGCAGCCGTAGGCCAAATCCGCTATCAAAGTCTCACAAGGCCCATCTGTGGCACCCCTTCGATGCACCATGGGCCAGACACACCAACACTAGGTGTTCTAAACAGTGGATTCACCGGAAAGCTGCATGGGAAAAACCAGTACACTACATCCTCCCCCACAAGAAAAAGTTTCGTCCTCGAAACAACAGTCATACCTCAAGTAGGGGCCTCAAACAAGTGGGGGTGAGCATCCATCATCGCTGACTCCTGCTCCCAGGTAGCCTCGCGCTCATCATGACTGCTCCAGAGGACCTTCACATACGGGATGGCCCGACTGCGCAACTCCCTAACCTCACGGTCCAAGATCCTCAACGGCCGCTCAACATAGCTCAGGTCCTCAGCAACCTCCAATGGGGTGAAATAGATGATATGGGACGGGTCATGAACATACCTCCTCAGTGTCGATACATGAAAAACATTGTGAACACCTGAAAGCCTGGGAGGAAGCGCAAGCCTGTAGGCAACTGGCCCTAAGCGCTCCAACACCTCAAAAGGTCCAATATAACGAGGGCTCAGTTTCCCACGAATGCCAAATCTCCGAATCCCCTTCGAAGGCGAGACTTTCAGAAAAACATGGTCACCCACCTGAAACTCTAAGTCTCGCCGTCGAGTATCAGCATAACTCCTCTGTCGACTCTGGGCGGTCTCGAGATGTCGTCGAATCAATCTGACCTTTTCCTCAGCCTCTAACAGTAGGTCAGGACCCAAAGTCTTCTTCTCACCCACGTCACTCCAATATAGGGGTGACCGACACTTGCGTCCATACAACGCTTCAAACGGAGCCATCTGAATGCTCGCTTGATAGCTGTTGTTGTACGCAAACTCAACTAATCCCAAGTGTCGGTACCATCCTCCTCCGAAGTCCAGAACGCACGCTCTCAACATATCCTCGAGGGTCTGAATAGTGCGCTCTGACTGCCCATCGGTCTGTGGGTGGAATGCTGTACTGAATCGGAGCTGCGTCCCCCAGGCTGTCTGTAAACTCCTCCAGAAATGCGAGACAAACCTTGGGTCTCTATCTGATACGATGGAAACGGGCACCCCGTGCAATCTAACCACCTCAGCCAAGTACACCTGTGCGAGTCGCTCCATCGGCCAAGTCATCTGAACCGGCAAAAAGTGAGCGGACTTGGTAAGCCTGTCCACGACTACCCAGATAGCATCCGCTCCCGTCTGTGCTCTCGGCAAACTAGTGACAAAATCCATCGTAACATGTTCCCATTTCCATTCAGGGATTGGGAGACTCTGCAACTTGCCAGCAGGTACACGATGCTCAGCCTTTACTTGCTGGCAAGTTAGACAGTGTGCTACAAACCTCCCAATGTCTCTTTTCATCCTATTCCACCAAAACTGTGCCTTAAGATCCCTATACATCTTAGTCCCACCAGGATGGATGGTATAAGGTGTATAGTGGGCCTCCCTCAAGATCTGCTCTCGGATCTCTGCATCCATAGGCACACACGCGCGGTCCCTGTACCGCAGTACTCCCGCAGCATCAACTGAAAAGTCCCCTATCAAACCAGTCTGCATCTGCTCTCGAATCCTCATCAGGTGGGGGTCCTCACTCTGTCTCTCCCGAATCCTGTCCAACAGAGTGGGCTGCACGACTAGAGACATAAGTCTAGCAGAGACCCCAGGGGACACAACCTCGAGCTCTAACCGCCTCATCTGCTCAAGTAATGGCGCCCGATCGGTGATCATCAAAGATAGACTCTGTACTGCTCTCCTGCTCAGGGCATCAGCAACCACGTTGGCCTTGCCAGGATGGTATAATATGTCTACATCATAATCTTTCAACAATTCCAACCATCTGCGCTGCCTCAGGTTGAGCTCCTTCTGTGTGAACAGGTATTTCAAGCTCTTGTGGTCGGTGTAGATCTCGCAGTGCTCCCCATACAGGTAGTGGCGCCACAATTTGAGTGCAAATATCACTGCAGCTAGCTCCAAATCATGGGTAGGGTAATTCTTTTCATAATCCTTCAGTTGCCGAGAGGCATAAGCGATTACCCTTCCCTCCTGCATCAGCACGCAACCAAGTCCACTGTGCGATGCGTCGCTGTATATCACGTATCCTTTCCCCATAACGGGGAGGGAAAGGACAGGAGCCGACATCAATCTGTTCTTTAATTCCTCAAAGCTCCTCTGGCAATCCTCACTCCAAGTAAACTTAATCCCTTTTCGCGTCAAACGAGTGAGGGGTGTGGAAAGTTTCGCAAAACCTTCCACAAACCGACGGTAATATCCTGCTAAGCCCATGAAACTGCGGACCTCTGATACCGTCGTCGGTCGGGGCCAATCCCGGACTGCCTCGATCTTCGCCGGGTCTACTGCCACTCCAGCGGCTGAAATCACGTGGCCCAAAAAGACAACCTCCCGAAGCCAGAAATCACACTTAGATAACTTGGCATACAACTTCCTCTCCCTCAGAAGTTGTAGCACAATCCTCAGATGCTCCTCGTGCTCCACATCGCTTCGGGAATAAACTAGGATGTCATCAATAAAAACAACGACGAACCGATCCAGGTATGGTCGAAAAATCCTGTTCATTAAATCCATAAAAGCAGCAGGGGCATTTGTCAATCCAAAAGGCATGACGGTGAACTCATAATGCCCGTACCGCGACCTGAATGCCGTCTTTGGGATGTCCTCGGCCTTCACCTTCAATTGGTGGTAACGAGACTGTAAGTCAATCTTGGAGAAGACACAAGACCCTTGCAGCTGATCAAATAAGTCATCAATGCGCGGCAAAGGGTACTTGTTCTTGATGGTCGCTTTATTCAGCTCCCGGTAATCAACGCACAGTCGAAGCGAACCATCTTTCTTCTTCACAAATAGCACCGGCGCTCCCCAAGGCGATACACTCGGTCTCACAAAACCCTTGTCCATTAAATCCTGGAGTTGCGCCTTTAATTCTCGCAGCTCAGCCGGTGCCATTCGGTAAGGAGCCTTAGAGATTGGCGCAGTTCCTGGGACCACGTCAATCAAAAACTCGACCTCCCTATCCGGCGGCATACTAATCAGCTCTGGAGGAAACACATCCGGGAACTCGCGGGCAATCGGGATATCCGCGAGTCCCGGAGCCGCCGTAGGCTCCTTAACCACAGATGCCATAAAGGCTACGCATCCACTGCGCATCATCTGCCTCGCACGAGAAGTCGAAACCATAGAGGAAAAGAAAGCACTCTGGCACCCCCCGAAAACGAACACCTCCTGGCCTGGCTCGCTAAAAGTAACAGTCCTTGCGGCGCAATCAATCGTTGCGAAATACGAGCCAGCCAATCCATCCCCAGTACAATGTCAAAATCTCGCAGCTGACTAAGGACCATCAGGTCCGCTGGCAAAATCCAAGACTCAAGCTGTACCGGGCAAGACCAACAACACTCCTCTACATGCAATATGTGACCGGGAATCTGTACCTCTAATGCATGTGGCAACCGACCTAACTCTAGTCCATGAGATGATGCAAATGCTCTACTGATAATAGAATGTGATGCACCGGTATCAAATAAAGTGCGAGCTCTAATACCAAAAAGTAAAGTGATACCTGCCACCACGTGGTCGGCTGCCGCGGAGTCCCCTACCTGAGCGGCGTAGACTCGCCTGCTCTGAGCTGGTGGTCGGTAGTCTGCAGGGTGGGAGGAAGGAGCCCTGCTCGCAGGAGCATAGGGCCGCTGAGCTGGCGGTCGCTGCTGAGGTGGAAGAGAAACTGAGGCCGAAGAAGGCGCCACTGATGCCGAAAAAGGGCATGAAGATCGTATGTGCCTGGCCTGACCACAACCATAACAACGCCCCCACCTCTGATCACAAGTGCCGGGGAAATGCTGACCCCCGTAGAAGATACAACTGCCTGGGGCCCGAAACTGCCGTGACTGCTGCTGCTGCTGCTGCCTGTGCGACTGCCGCTGGGATCCCTACTGTCGCGACTGCGACATCTGCTGCTGCGAGTGCTGCTGCTGTCGCTGGGGCTGCTGATGCTGTGGGGGCCTCTGGGATCCCCCAGGCCCTCGCCGCTCCGAACGCCCCCGGCCCGCAAACTGAGGCGGTGGCGGTCGGGGCGGCCTCCAGGAACTGGCCTGTCCCCCCTCATCTGATGCTGGTCGCTTCCTCTCAGAACTCTGAGCGGCCAGACCTCCGCGTCTAGAAACAACATGATCTCCCCTCTCGACCCACTGTGCATGATCCACTGCCTCTGATAAAGTCTGAAGCCTCTGGGCGTGTACCAAGGTATAGATCTCGGGGCGCAACCCTGTCTCAAACAGCTCCACCTGGTGCAGCCCATCCCTGGCAACATAGGGTACGCAGTTGAGCAACTGCGTAAACTCCTGGAAATAATCCCACACTGGGCGATCACCCTGCTGCAGGTTCTTCAAGTCATCTTCTATCTTCTTCTTCACGCTCGTGGAGAAGTAAGTGTCAAGGATCATCCTCCTGAACTCCGACCAGGGTAGCTGTCGGGTGACCTGAAATTCTAAGGGCTCGACCCAACGCCACCAAGCATCTGCATCCCCCTCTAGACAGTGTACTGCCAAATGTGCTCTGAACCTCTGGTCAATGAAGAAGTCCCGAAACAACTTCTCCATTGACGCAAGCCACGATCCAATCTCCCAAGGGTGAGTGCTCCGCCCCGAGAACTTAGGGGGTCCTCGCTTACAGAACTGCGTGAGTTTGTCAGAAAACTCCCGCTCCTCCTCTGGGGTCAAAGGCCTGAACATCCCCTGGGCCCCACTGCTCGACGACGGCGCTGTAGGGGCAGGTGGAATAGTCGGTGGTACAACAGGTGGTACTGGGGCCTCTGCAGTAGTAGGGGGAGGTGCCGCAACCTGGGCAAATAGCTGCTCGAACCTCTGCTCCTGTCGGCGGTGGCTCTCCGCCAACTGGGCCACCATGGCCCTCAGCTCACTGATCTCAGAAGGCCCGGACTGCTCCGGCTCCTCCGGGGGTGTAGGAGTACCCCGAGTAGGAATCTGCCGCCTAGGAGGCATCCTGCCACACAAGAATCCACGGGTTAGTAAACCAAACCACTCTCAACCCAATCCAGCGAAAGTCATGGGCATTCCCCTATTTCTGTAACCTTATGTTGTCTGCAGCCAACATAATAGTCCCCCAGAAATAGGCTATGCCAATCCCTCTCCACTCACAGGAAGAGTTAACAACCAATTGCCGACTTTCGCACAATATCACGTCACTCACGCTCTGCCTTCCTAGGGTCTGCCAAAAGCCTAGGGTTTCCTAAGTCCCAACTGACCTATCCCTAAGCTCTGATACCAACTAATCTGTCACGCCCCGGGTGTAAACCAGAACCCGGGCCCGTCCACAGATCCGCCGTGCATACGGAATTTTCCGTGTACACGAAGAGCTGGTAACCTGCTCAGATATAAAATATAATAAAGGAGCATAAAACAGAGCTAAACTAAAACTAATACATCTCAGACAAATGCAGGAAATAAAAGTACAATAAGCTCTCACAAATATACAAATGTCTCTCCCAGCTCACGAAATAAAATACAACCAGCCGGCCGCAACCAGACCCAAAATAAAAGGAAATACAACCGTCTGAGTGTACCGGGGATATATCAAAACTACAAAACTCGAACTCGGGGCAGTGGCTATCTAATCCGCGATCCTCTTACCTCGATCCAGGGAAGAGGGTCCCGCAGCTCCCGCAGAGGACTCTGCAAAACAAAGGGGAAAAAGAAAAGAGAAAGCAGTGGGGGGGGGGGGGGTGAGAACTACTATAAAAACAGTAGCCTCCCCTAGTGGGTAGACCTCAAACTCAGACATGCCCACTAGGACTATCAGAGGCGAAAAATGAAAACAGAGGTGGTAAGCTACAAGTACACTACTGATGAAGAGCTACCACTAACATGCCTCTACGATGCCTAACAAAAGAATGGCTGAAAGTATGCACCAGAACGTCAAAGACTGACAGACCAACCCAATCGAAACACCAGAAAACACTGGTACTGCCTGCTCTGCTGTCAACCTCACAACTCAGTATCTCCCCTGTCCAAATGACCGGAACCCAACACGGTCTGACCGGCACCCAACACGGTCTGAAACCTACTCCGGAGTGGCACTCGAGGGGAGCGACCCCACACGAGCATAGTATCACTGTCACTAGTATCATCCGTATCATAAAATAGCAGGACGGGGTCACGACTCTGATCGAGTGGAAAAACCCATCCACTAAAGGGAAACTCGATCCCCTACCTCCAATCTGATGCAAAAGTAATAATAATAATAATAATCCGGTCAACCGCCCACAGTCCGCGGTCGCCGCAACACCCAAACATCGATCCCCGACTGTCCCAACTCTGAACATCTGACTACACAATCCCCTAAGACTAGACGACAGGAGAACGAATAAAAGCATGGTTTCTCCTAAGTCAATTCCAATATGTTTGTGTAGCAGAAAAAGGTGGCCTAGCTAGATGACCATTCAAGCATGCAAAGTCCTTTGTTTGATAAAATCATTTTAATTATTCTAACATATGCAACATTAAATGTTTGGAACTCCCGATGTACATGTGGCAGGACATATGATACATGATACAATTTGGATGCACAATCTACTAGCAAGTACCCCTTTTACAACATTCATTCTAACCACATGCTCCAACCTTCCCTTAACATATAACATGATATGGCTTTAATATTCTTTCCAACTAATTAAATTGCATATCTAAACATGGAAACTCCACTTACTAACTTGTAGCCTGCTAACAATGCAAGTATTAACAAGGGAACCTTAATCTCATACACGCATGCTAGATACATTCACAATTAATAGCACATGATCAAGGCATTCTAATAGGCCTAGTGACATTCACAAGTAGGAGGTTCACAACATCACCCACCTCGAGCGCTAATCCAAGTTCCCGAAAAGCGAAGTCCAAGATCAGTCCAACACTCACCACCAATCTGTACAAAATACCCCAAAGGAAAATACATAAGCTATCCATTCACAGTTTCCAAATTCTGTCCTCTAAATCCATAGTCCAGAATTCTCCAATTTTTACCTGCGAATAATGCTCAGAAAAATCCAAGAAAAATACTATCGCGATCCTCGCGACGAGCCCATCGGAACGAGTACCTGCACGCCCAAATCGGAGTTTCCTACACTGAGATAAAAATCTGGCAAGGGGTACACCCCAATCCAAACTGTACCAAATTTCTGTAACAAAGAACCACAGAGAAAGGAGATTCTCACCCTCGTGCAAAATCCAGAAAAATCTGAGAAAAATCCAGGAGACTCCTTGCGAAGAGTAGATGAAGATTGCCTTTTGAATCGCCTCAATCCGACGCCCGAGCGAAAAGATACGGCAAGAACACCACAGTGCTGTCCAAAAGTCCGCAAAGAAAAATGGGTCAAATGGGTGCTCAGAAAACTCCAAGTTCAGCACGGAAATCGAGGAACCTCAAAACATAGGAGTTGAAGCCCTACCTGTCGTGAGTCCAACGGCGCAAGAATCGGTGAAATCCGATGTCAGGGTGAGTCGGGGGAGTCCAAACACTGAGAAGGGGCGAAGAAGATCGCCGGGAAACAAGCGTCGCGCCGCGCCGTAAAATGGTGAACCTCGGGAAGAGTGCCTCCAAAAATCCTCAAAGTTTTCCAATGGGTAGTGCACTGAGGGAGGGGAAACTTCTCTGAAGGATGCTCTGCGAAAAGGGGTCCAAAAAGCCTAAGGGAAGAACAGGAATTCCTATTTATAGGCCCAGCCCATTAGCTGTTGGGCCGGGTTTTCGGGCGCAGTTTCCGGGCGCACTGCGCCCGGAAACCGGGTTGTACACCTCCCGTCCGACGCGCCCGAAAGTCCCAGGAGCGGCCACGTCACCCCAAACAGGAGACAGCAAATCCCCGCGGCCCGCAATGCGCCGCGTGTCCCCTCGCGGTCAGCGGGGGTAGGTACGGCCGCCCAACCGCGAGGCGACACGTGGCGCACTCGAGTGCGGCCGACCGCCCGTCTGGCGCCACTGTGCGCGCGCAGTCCCGAGGTGCCCCCCCCCGCGCACACCGTGGACCGCGCCCACGTGAGCCAACGAATCCGACACCGCCACGTGTCATGTGCCCGGTCCACCGCAACCCCGCAAGACCGGTGAGCCGTGCCGCGTGCGCCGGCCTATCAGGGCACGCCACGCGTCACCCGCCCGCGGTCCATGCACCGCCGCGCCACCCCGTGGACCGAGCTGCGTGAGCCGGCCAATAATAGGCCGCCACGTGGCTCCGGCCGGTCCACGAGTCTCCCCCATGCACCGAATAACCCTGAAAACTTCCGGAAGCCCGCTTTTGGTCATCCGGACTCCAAATTTAACAAGCAAATAGCCGTTTTCAAGCGTTTTTCCGCGCTGAATCCAAATCCAACCTCAGATTGGCCCAAAACCTTTTCTAAAATTCAGCAAATGCAGCCGAAGGCCAAATCCGCTATCAAAGTCTCACAAGGCCCATCTGTGGCACCCCTTCGATGCACCATGGGCCAGACACACCAACACTAGGTGTTCTAAATAGTGGATTCACCGGAAAGCTGCATGGGAAAAACCAGTACACTACATCAGGTATGTTTAACTAAAGTTTATTGGTGATCCGAATACTTCTTGTAGTGTAGAAACACCTGGAAGAATTTTTAATTGCATAAAAATCAAAAACTGGTGTTCGGACATGTTCAGGATCCGGATCAGAGCCAACAGTCCGGATCCCGAAGGTTGTTGTTTCATACATTACTTCAATCCGGATCGCAGCATCTCACGATCCGGATCCCGAACGTTGAGTTTTCTGAAATGTATGAACGATCCGGATCAGACATTCCGATCTGGATCCCAAACGTTTGTTTTCTGGAAACCGTCTTTATTGCTACTGCAATCCGGATCGCCCAAATCCGATCCGGATCGCCGTCCGTCAAAATTCCAGAAATGTTAGGTTTTTGATTCTTATCTCATTCCAAATGTTTCTAACCTATAAATAGACCCTATGACTCTTTTTCTAGGGTTAAGCAAAGAAGCCGATAATCCAGATAGAGCCGTCATATTCCAATATCATTTTTATACGGCCTAAGATCCACATATAGAGAAGAAAGGAAATCATTAGATAATACTCTATGTTTCTTCATCTATATTGATTAGTTTGATTCTAGGTTTTCATACTCACATCTTGAGTTGAATCAAACTAATGAATACTTAGATGGTATTTCCGATCTATCTTTGATCTAAGTATTCGGCGGATCATCACCACCCAAAAATAACGATTTACCCCAAAATCGGCGCGTGGATTCGCGTGTCCTTGTGGATTCAAGGTTCAACCGCTCTCGTGGATTCGGAGCGAGGCACGTTCGTGGATTCGAAGGGTGCTACTGGGTGAAGACCGTGGATTCGGTCAGACGTCGTGGATTCGACGTTGGACGCCGTGGATTCGGCGTTGGGCGCAGATCGTGGATTCGAGAAGCGTCGTGGAGCGAGCGGAGAAGATCCTCTAGGAGCGTATGGAAAAGGTTGAGTCGTAAGTGTGTACGGTAAATCACCTTGTACGTGTTTTAATTCTAGTGGATTTCGCCGTGTTATCGGTCCCGTGGTTTTTTACTCCGGTTTGGAGTTTTTCCACGTAAAAATGTTGCGTATTATTTTTATTTCCGCATTGGGTTTTTATCGCAACGATTTTTGAGTGTTTATACGTTTACACCTATTCACCCCCCCTCTAGGTGTTTCTTCCCCTATTTAGATCTATTTTATATATAACCCAACATGTGGTATCAGAGAGGGAATAGGGTTGTAAACAATGGTTGAAGGTGGAAACATCAATCGACCCCCTTTCTTTGATGGAACAAATTATGCGTACTGGAAAGTACGGATGAAAGCCTTTTTAATTTCCATCGACGAAAGGGTGTGGGAATCAATTGAATTAGGATGGACTAATCCAACTGAAATTATCTCTGATGTTCGCACCTTAAAACCTAGGTCGAAATGGACCAAGGAAGAGTTAGATTCATCTTCTTACAATGGCAAGGGAATTAATGCTATTTTTAATGCCTTATCTCAAACTGAATTCTCTCGCGTCTCGGCATGTGAGACTGCGAAAGAAATCTGGGATGTTCTTCAGGTTACACATGAGGGAACTAACCTCGTGAAGATTCAGAAACTGCAAATGCTTACGAGCAAGTTTGACTCTATCTTGATGGCAGAAAATGAATCTTTCACGGACTACTATACACGATTGCAAGACATCGTAAACTCATGTGCTAACCTGGGAGAGAAGATTCCAGAATTTAAGGTTGTAAGAAAGATCTTAAGAACTCTTCCTGAACGATTTCGCCCAAAGGTTACAGCCATTGAAACTATTAAACACCCGGACGAAATACGTGTAGAAGAATTAGTTGGTTCATTACAAACTTATGAAATGACATTTACTACTAACAATTCTTCTGGAAAAGCATCATCTTCTAAGTCTTCAGGTTATGCGTTGAAAACAACTAAGGAAGAAGACGCGGATACATCCTCCTCAGACGATGACGAGAACCTTTCTATGGAGGAATTTGAGAAGCAGCTCGCTCTCTTGACAAGGAAGTTTCGCCGCAACTTTCGAAGGGGTAATTCAAGTAAATCTCCATCCTTCGGAAAGTTGAACAAAGGCAAGGGTACTTCAAGTTACAAGTCAAGAAAGCAAGAGAACTTCTCAAAGGATAAGAAAAGTTCAGAGGGACAACTACAATGCTTCAAATGTCGAGGCTACGGCCACATTGCAACGGAGTGTCCCAACAAGTATCCGGCAAAGAAGAAGGCGATGCAAGTCGTCACTTGGGATGACAACTCAACGTCAAATGAGTCGTCTTCAAGTGATGAAGAAAAGAGCACCACGGCATTCCACGCGTCCACATCTTCACCCTTCATGTGCTTCATGGCAAGTACGCCCGAGTCATTGTCCAACTCCACTGTTGAAAAGATTGCAATGGACAACGAATCGGATGATTCGGAAGGTGAAGATTTTGCTCTAGCCTACCACAGACTTTTGAGGGATTCAAAGAAAGTGGCTAAGCAAAACAAGAGTTTGAGAGGGAGATTGCATGATCTCGAAGAAGAAGCAAAAAGGGCAACTTCTCTCTCAAACGCTCTTGAAGTGGAAAGGGAAAATCTGATAAAGCTAAATGTTTCCCTTTAAGAGTCCAATGAGCTTTTTGAGAAGGAACATACAAATCTGGTGGATAAAGCGGATCACTTCTCAAAGCTTTACAACGAGGCTCGACAGGATAACCTGGAAATGACAAAGACCATTTTCCAACTCAAGGATGACTTGCAGAAATTCTCTTCAGGAAGGAGTAAGTTGGATAGGCTTCTTGGTCTTGGTCAAACAAATCGGTTCGGCCTCGGGTACACTCAAACTGGAAACAGTCCAAGTTCGAGTGGGATAGTTTTTGTGCCTCAGTCGGTATCTCCTCCTCCGACACCGGAATTCAAGACAAACAACGACAACAAACCTACTTCATCCTCTTTGGGATCGTCAAGATCTAAGGTATGTTTTCGTTGTGGTGTTTCAGGGCACATAAGAAGATATTGCAAGACGGGAGTCAAACGCTCACTTCAAACACCTCTTGCAATGACTACCACAAAGGTGATTCCTCGGAAATCAACTGCAATTCAATTGAAGGAAAAGAACCTTGGTAGTTTACCGCGCAAGACGACCTCATCAAGGAGCAGCAATCGTTTTAACAAGACGCTTTCACCTAGGCATATAACTTCACGACCATTACCGACGCATTCCAAAAAGGTTTGGGTGCACAAAGGTGAAATCTTTCCTTGTCTTGTTACCAATGTTTCCTTGCATGCATATGATAGTTCGTCTTGGTATCTGGATAGCGGGTGTTCCCGTCACATGACCGGTGACAAAAATAGTTTTCAAAATCTTGAGAAAATGTGGTGACCCGGATCTTTGCAGGGCTTCTACAGTGTGACCAGCAGCTTCTGGAAGCCTACGTGGCATGTCGGCGGTGTTCGCGCGCCAGTTTGGACACAAGAGATGGACTCGGGGCTTAAAATGGATCTCGTAGGTAATCGGGGGACCCCATCGGATGTTTAGAACAGTTTACGCGAGGAGTGAATATCAAATTTAGGCTCGGCGCGGAATTCGGATTAAAAATACCTTTCCAGGAGCCTCCGGCAAATTATAGGATTGGAATTTGGCAAAATGGACGCCGGATTTGGAATCAGCGCGCGAAAACGGTCAAGATGGGCTATTTACTTACTGTTTTTGAGCTTGCGGGTACTGTTCACGCCGGAACAGTGTTTCCGGCGATCGCCGGCGGCGGCCGGCGGCAGCGGGCGGTGCCGGCGGGCGGCGGCGCGGCCTCGGGCAGGTGGCAGGCGGCGGCACGCGGCGCGGGCAGGGCGCGGGCAGGCGCCCGGGCGCGCGGTCAGGTGCGCGGTCCACCGCGGGGGTCGTGCACCAGGGCGGTGCCACGTGGCGCTTTCCGGTTGGCCGGTTCAGCAGGCGCGGTCCACTGAATTTTGGTCCGGGTGCACGGTAGACCGGGTGGACACGTGGCGTGAGGTGGTTGGTTCGGTGTTGTGCTCCCGGTCCACACAACCTGTGGAGTCGTTGGCCGGGGCAGGTGTCGTACGCCCGGGGCAGGTGGCCGTACGGCCCGGGTCAGCCGCGTCGTGCGCGGTCCACGGCGCGACGTGCGTGGTGCACGAGTTGCCGGGCCACGTGTCGCGTCGCCATTCGCGGGCGCAGGTGCACCGGGTGCAGTGGGGGCCCGGGGGAGTGTGGACTGGGCTGTGTGGTGGACCGGGCCGCACTGTGCGCGCCCGAAAGTTGTGGGCCGGGCCGCACTGTGCGCGCCCGGAAATTTCCGGGCGCCCGAAATCCTGGACAGAATGGGAATTTTCCCATTTGTTTCTCCAGCACTATATATACCAACCCGAGCCCCCCTTCTTTGCTTTCTTTCTCTCAACCCTTCCACTTTCTGCCCGAGCCCCCTCAAGCTAAGTTGTTCACCTCTTCACCCTTGATCTTCCTGCCAAGTTCTAGGATTTTTGGGGGCACGAATCCCGAGGTTCCCCATTTTTCGGTGCGGCGCGACGTTGCATTCCTGGGTTCTTCTTCGGCGCAGCGACAGTGTTTTAGCTCCCCTGGGCTACCCCGAGATCATTTTGCTGTGATTCTTGCGCCGGCAGACTCCTAAGAGGTAGGACTTCATCTTCCGTTTTGATCGCGCTTTCCCGTTTCGAGCCTTTGGCACCGATCCCGAGGCAACACTGTGACCCATTTTCTGTTTGGCTTTGTGGGACAGCATCGAGGTGTTCTGGCCATATCTTTGCGCACGAGCGTCAGACAGAAACGAGCTTATACAACTTTTTCATCTACGGATCGCAGGGAACGCGCTCGTATTTTTCTTGGATTTTTCTGAGATTTCATCAGAGGTGAGAATCACTGTTTCTCTGTATACAGTGCTACAGTCTTTTTTGCTGAAATCTCTTGAGTGTACCACCTTGTCGAATTTATATCTTGGCTTACCGAACTCCGATTTGGGCGTGCAAGGTACCGTTTCGAAGCTATCGATGCAAGGATCGCTGTGATATTTTTATTGGAATTTTATGGGCACTATCTGCAGGTGATAATTTAACAGTTCAGAATTCGAGGTTGTATGTGGTTTTAAGTGCTATATTTGGGAGCCTAGTGTAATTAGTGGACTTTGTATTGTGCCAGGAGTGTTACGGGTGTGCTGAACTTATTGGAGCAAGGGATTAGAGTTATTTGGTGTTTTCAGCTGTTGGGCTTTGGACAGTCAGCTTTTCAGGTGGGTGCCTTATTCCCGGAACCGGTGGACGGTTCTCTAAATTTTCATATGGTAGCATTGCATGCAGGTGAATGGTACAATAGCTGGGATTGATCGGTAAGTTTAACAATGAGGATTTTATGGAAATTGCAAGTGAATTATTCACTGTATGACAATGGTATTAATCAAATAGTCATGTTGCTGATTAGTGAAAGCTTATCTAAGGCAAGGATACCCTATATGTTTAATTATCATGCCATATTAGCACATAACCTTTTATGAGGATGGTTTATGCATTGGGATAGGATTATGTAGTTATGTGCAGGTTCTACTCTGAGGAGCCATTATGGATTGAGAATTATGGACAGGTATGGTCATTGATAATTTTGGCATGAGGTTTATTTTCTTTATTCTTCTTGAGGACAAATGCATGCTTGTATGGACATATGTGTATGGACATATAGTTAGGCCATCTTTTACTGCTGCACTACATATTGGAATTTGACTTAGGAGAAACCATGATTGCTTTCTTTCTCCTTTTTATTTAGACTTTTGAGTCATGTTGCTCGGGTTCGAGCAGAGGTTTGGGATAGTGTAGCTGGGACCTTAGGGTCAGAGACAGGGTGTTCTTGATGTTGGATTGTGGGTTATTGCGGCAACTGCGGACAGTAGGCGGTTGACCGGGTCTTGACTATTTTACCCAATTGTGGGTTGTGGGTTATTGCGGTGACCGCGGACTTTGGGCGGTTAACCGGATGTTTACTATTGCATCAGATTGGGTATCAGAATTGTTCTAGGGGATGGTGTTTCCCACTTTTTGAGTACTATTGCATCAGATCCGGGTTTTTATTAGTGGACGGAGTTTCCCACTTTGATCATAGTCTTGATCCAGTCCTGCTATTATGAGACAGTGGTTACAGAGATACTCGATACAGTGATGCTTGATACAGTGATACTTTACTCGTGTGGGTCGCTCCCCTCGAGTGCCACTCCGGAGTAGGCTTTCCACGGTGTGAGCGCCGGGCACCAGGCAGGGTTCTTGAGTTCGACAGCAGAGCAGGCAGTACCAGTGATTACTGGTCTATCGATTGGGTTTATCCTGGCTGATACTTTTTGTTACACTCGTGCCTGGGGGACCGAGTGGAGTCTAGTAGCTTGGTTTAGACCAGTGCTTGTATTGTTGGGAACCGTTCGGGGTTCGACGGTGGTCCCGTGGTCGTTGTGAGTTCTTTGACCATTGTGTGAGAGGTTGAGCATCTTGAGTCTATCCGTTCTGAGAGAGAGAGCATGGATTATGACTATAGCCTGCATGAGCCACTACTCGATAGCGAGTTAGTCCGTTTGGACGCCCTACGTAATTCCTGCCCGTCAGCGGGAGGTGGTTGTAGGTGGGCGCAGGTTTGACTGGACCCGATGTGGCAGTCAGCTCGATTGGGTCGATTGAGCACCTCGTGTGCGAGTGTTGCATATCTTCATCAGAGTTTCCCCATTTGAGCATTTGGATAGAGGCATGGTAGCTGTAGAGTGTTTCCAGCTTCTTCTTTCAGTTTTACTGCATCGGTTATCTTTTGCCTCTAGTAGTCTTGGTGGGCAGATCGTCGGGCCTTGCGGCGATACCCACTGAGAACTCCCTTTTGCGTAGTTCTCACGCCCGTTGGGGGTTTTCCCCCTTTTGTCCTTTCTCCTCTTTGTTTTGCAGAGTCTTGGCGGGTGTTGCCGTTCTGTGGTTGCTGTGCGTGGTGAGGGAGTAGCGAGCTAGATCCAGACCCATCTTTGGAGAGTAGCGGTACCCCCTTTTGAGGAGATCTTCAGTTTAGTCGGTAGATTAGTATTTATTTTCCTTTTGTTGAGAGATTGATGTAGTGAGGATGTGATGTATTGAGAGCTGGTACACTGATGTTGTATTTGAGATATCTCCCTGTGGAGCTATGAGTTTTGTACTTGAGGTTATTGTATGATTATCTTTTTGGGAGATGGACCTTATTGTTTTATCTTCAGTTGTACAGTGGTTGATTTTATTTCTATAGCAGTTTTTTTCTTTTAGCTCTGATATCTGTTAGCTGTAGCTCTTTTTGCAGGTAGGACGCTTCGCCTATGCGGGTTTGGCATAGGTGGCGGATCTGTTGGCGAGCCCGGGTCGCAGTTTCACCCTAGGGCGTGACAGATTAGGTGGTATCAGAGCCTAGGTTGTAGGTCATGGTGGACTTAGAAACCCTAGGCTTGTGGTTGGACCCTAGGATGACTTCGTGAGAGTCGTGATTTGTAGCGAGAGTCCTGATTGAGTTTTGCACCTCTCCCGAGGGACGGGATGAGTGATTGGCATGTTTATTCTCCTAAGTAGTTATGTTGGCTGCAGACAACATAACGCTGTGGAACGGGTAACATGCTCTAGACTTTCGCCGGATTGGGTCGAGCGTTGTTGTGTGCTGATTTGTGGTTTCGTCGTGGTGAGCGGTGTCTCCCCGACGCTGGGTTTGGGACCCTTGTGCATCCTGTCATGGCAGTTGAGCTTGAGCGGTTGGTTTTGGGCCGGATACCCGGATTGAGGTCAGAGAACTCCGGACCCAGATGACAGGATTGTCGGAGGCATATCAGCGGCAGAGTGAGCAGCTAGTTTGGTGACGCAGTTGTCAGAGCAGTGGGCAGCCTGACAGTACTTTTCTTCTGAGACCACCAGGATGTATTACCCTCAGCGGCAGGGATTTTTGTAGTGCCAATAGAGCGAGTGGCCCCTTCCGTGCCAATGTTTAGTGCCAAGGCACTAAGGTAGGGTGGATGGTTGACAGCAGAGGAGCTGTGGGGCATGTTTGATTTAGCAAGCCAGATTGGCAGATAAACCACCCCGACTCGTAAGATTGAGTTTGGAGCCTTTGGAGGCAGAGTCGTGGTTGGGGGTGATGGAGTGATCAATTGAGAGCCTCCCTGTGCTAGAGAGTTTATGCAGTTGTTGAACTGGCGCTCCAGGTTTAGAGGGACGAGGCACATAGGATAAGTGAGATTGGGAGTGGATTGCGCCAGGATACTCCTTAGTTTCTTTTCGGTCCCTCCTGTTCGGGTTTCGGACTGTGGATGCCTCGTCGGTGTAGGCATTGTGTTTGGAGCTGGACACTGAAGTTCCTTGGATGGGGATCTGCCGCTAGAGGCGAGTTCTGGAGGGAGGCGCTTGGCGCTAGGTGATGGAGGACAGATCGGCAGGCAGAGGCATTTTCGTTTTGCTTTCCTGGGTGGTGGATATCCTTGTGGATGGTTAATGTAAAGCTTACCCAAGGGGGGATGTTACCCTATGTGATTGATAACTGGCATGTTTGGGGTGCGATATATGTGATTGAGGGGTAAGCTTAGTAAGGATAATTGTATAAGGAACTGCATGAATCCATTGTGCTTGGTCGTATGATGATGATACCCAGGTGGATTTCTGAGACGTCAGGGGTTGGGTGGACCCCGATGACAGCTACAGCCCTTTTATCAGAGTAGCGCAGCGGTAGCGTGGATTGGTTGGTTGCGAGAGACCACGTTCGGCATCTCAGTGTGAGCATGGACAGAGGTCGTGCTCCCTTTGTGATTGGTCTAGATATTTTGGCAGGCTGAGCGACGACCACTTGCATCGAGCGAATGAATCTGTGCCGCCCGGTTGGAGGGCGCCACGGTAGTGGATTGAGTTGTCGCAGGTGTGATTTTTTCATGGCAGTCGGAGTTAGGACATGTTGTATTCCGGCATGGACTAGAGGCAGAGTTGTTACCACGTGCACTAGAGGTACAGAATACCATCGGTGTTATGCATGTGAAGGAGGCTTGTGGGTTTTGTTCAGTGTCGTTGAGACCATGGGTTATACCAGCAAACCTCTTGATATGGGTGGCAGTTCAGTGTTTTCACCCAGTGCTTGGGATCGGTTGGCATAGTGCCACAGGATGTTTGACTACGGAAAGAAAGGACTTTGACTTTCTGCGAGGCAGATAATGGAAGGCATTTTGTTTGTTGAGACTAATTGAGCACACAGGTTGCAGCGTCCGTGTGAGAGGTGCCTACGGCGGCAGCGGGACTTAAGGATGTCCCTATTGCCCATGAAATCCCTGGTGTGAGTCCACCTAAGCCGATGATTAGGCCGCCAGAAAGGAAGATTAAGATTGCGATTGACGTGATTCTGGAAACCGCGCCAACTTCAATAGCCCCTCATTGGATATCGCCTTTAGAGCTGCGAGAGTTGATTTCTTAGGTGCGTGGATTTGATGGATAGAGGGTCTGTTTGACTTAGTGCCACGTCGTTGATACACGACGGTGAGAGCCCTTTGGGATTGGAGTCCTGGCAGGTCCAGGTATTATTTAGAACCTTTTGAAGGAGCTATATTCCGGCAGTTATTGTTTGATGCCTGCGCCAATTTGGAATTTCAGCTGAGGGCATTGTCTAGTTGGTGTTCAGGACACGGTAGGGAAATATGAGTACAGTGAAGCCAATGGATTGACTAATGCCCTGTTGCCTCTAGATTGAGGAATTCTGTGTTTCAGTTGGGCTTGAACGGTTTGATAGCGGCGTTCTCCTGGGATATTTTGGTTTTACCCCCTCCCTGAGTGGTTTAGAGCTTGTGCAGCATTTGTAGACGATGTGACAAGTCTGTGGGGATGAAGCTTTATGCCTAGTCGTTGTGGTACAAGTTTTAGCTTCGAGAGCATATCTTCCTGGACTACTTCATCTAGCCGAAGGGGCGGCGGTGGAAATTCGGCCAAAGTGGATGCTATATAAGACTGGCCGAGATCGACGGTCATTGTTGGGGTGAGGAGTTTTTGGACCGGATAGTGCCAGCAGAACTTGATGACCGGGTGATGAGATTGGTACCAGCGCCGATTCTAACCTAGTCAGTGGTGGGAGATGGATTTGCGAGTTATTGTGATACCTCCCGTAGTGGCTGTAGAGCCACCATTGGATTTTGTGAGCATCCAGTATCACCCCGACAGAGCCACTGTGGTGGCGGATGCCTGGAGCAGAAGAGCTATTTGGGAGTCGAGTTTGACGGTTCCATAGCTGGCGCTGTGTGGGGCCATTCTGGTGTACAGAGTTCGAGTTTGTGTCCTAGAGGATCCCTTTTGATGAGAGGCTGCGGCTGAGCAATCCACTTAGGTGGTTGAGTTTTGAGGGCGACTGAGTGTGAACCCCTGCTTGTTAGGGCCCCTTTTCTGTGCAGGTGTTTGTGTGGTTGTGATTTGGGTCGCTTTGGTTGAGCTGGCTCTTGGTAGTGATTTTAGAGCGTGTTACTCAGGCTGTTTGTTCCTTTTCCCCCCGCCTTTTGTTGGAGTTTTTGAGGTTTTTCTGCGTCTCAGCTCTGGAGTGTCATGTTTTGGACCCCTCGCCCGTGTTTGACTCGTTCCTTTTGGGGTCTGTAAGAGTTTGGAGTACGAGGGACGCCGTTGCGAATTCCGACTCGTGAGGTGAGGGAATTGCGCAATCGGGCTATGCCGTACTGGTTGTTGCTGTTGTTGTTGCTGAGGAGTAATCACGGGGAGTGATAGGTGACTTGGGAGCTGGAGACGGCGGTGTTGAGTATTGACCCCTGGTTTCTGGGACTCCTTGGGAGTTGCCTTAGTTTCGAGGACGAAACTTTCTTCTAGTGGGGGAGGATGTGGTGACCCGGATCTTTGCAGGGCTTCTACAGTGTGACCAGCAGCTTCTGGAAGCCTACGTGGCATGTCGGCGGTGTTCGCGCGCCAGTTTGGACACAAGAGATGGACTCGGGGCTTAAAATGGATCTCGTAGGTAATCGGGGGACCCCATCGGATGTTTAGAACAGTTTACGCGAGGAGTGAATATCAAATTTAGGCTCGGCGCGGAATTCGGATTAAAAATACCTTTCCGGGAGCCTCCGGCAAATTATAGGATTGGAATTTGGCAAAATGGACGCCGGATTTGGAATCAGCGCGCGAAAACGGTCAAGATGGGCTATTTACTTACTATTTTTGAGCTTGCGGGTACTGTTCACGCCGGAACAGTGTTTCCGGCGATCGCCGGCGGCGGCCGGCGGCGGCGGGCGGTGCCGGCGGGCGGCGGCGCGGCCTCGGGCAGGCGGCAGGTGGCGGCACGTGGCGCGGGTAGGCGCCCGGGCGCGCGGTCAGGTGCGCGGTCCACCGCGGGGGTCGTGCACCAGGGCGGTGCCACGTGGCGCTTTCCGGTTGGCCGGTTCAGCAGGCGCGGTCCACTGAATTTTGGTCCGGGTGCACGGTAGACCGGGTGGACACGTGGCGTGAGGTGGTTGGTTCGGTGTTGTGCTCCCGGTCCACACAACCTGTGGAGTCGTTGGCGGGGGCAGGTGCCGTACGCCCGGGGCAGGTGGCCGTACGGCCCGGGTCAGCCGCGTCGTGCGCGGTCCACGGCGTGACGTGCGTGGTGCACGGGTTGCCGGGCCACGTGTCGCGTCGCCATTCGCGGGCGCAGGTGCACCGGGTGCAGTGGGGGCCCGGGGGAGTGTGGACTGGGCTGTGTGGTGGACCGGGCCGCACTGTGCGCGCCCGAAAGTTGTGGGCCGGGCCGCACTGTGCGCGCCCGGAAATTTCCGGGCGCCCGAAATCCCGGACAGAATGGGAATTTTCCCATTTGTTTCTCCAGCACTATATATACCAACCCGAGCCCCCCTTCTTTGCTTTCTTTCTCTCAACCCTTTCACTTTCTGCCCGAGCCCCCTCAAGCTAAGTTGTTCACCTCTTCACCCTTGATCTTCCTGCCAAGTTCTAGGATTTTTGGGGGCACGAATCCCGAGGTTGCCCATTTTTCGGTGCGGCGCGACGTTGCATTCCTGGGTTCTTCTTCGGCTCAGCGACAGTGTTTTAGCTCCCCTGGGCTACCCCAAGATCATTTTGCTGTGATTCTTGCGCCGGCAGACTCCTAAGAGGTAGGACTTCATCTTCCGTTTTGATCGCGCTTTCCCGTTTCGAGCCTTTGGCACGGATCCCGAGGCAACACTGTGACCCATTTTCTGTTTGGCTTTGTGGGACAGCATCGAGGTGTTCTGGCCATATCTTTGCGCACGAGCGTCAGACAGAAATGAGCTTATACAACTTAGGGTCAGAGACAGGGTGTGCTTGATGTTGGATTGTGGGTTATTGCGGCAACCGCGGACAGTAGGCGGTTGACCGGGTCTTGACTATTTTACCCAATTGTGGGTTGTGGGTTATTGCGGTGACCGCGGACTTTGGGCGGTTAACCGGATGTTTACTATTGCATCAGATTGGGTATCAGAATTGTTCTAGGGGATGGTGTTTCCCACTTTTTGAGTACTATTGCATCAGATCCGGGTTTTTATTAGTGGACGGAGTTTCCCACTTTGATCATAGTCTTGATCCAGTCCTGCTATTATGAGACAGTGGTTACAGAGATACTCGATACAGTGATGCTTGATACAGTGATACTTTACTCGTGTGGGTCGCTCCCCTCGAGTGCCACTCCGGAGTAGGCTTTCCACGGTGTGAGCGCCGGGCACCAGGCAGGGTTCTTGAGTTCGACAGCATAGCAGGCAGTACCAGTGATTACTGGTCTATCGATTGGGTTTATCCTGGCTGATACTTTTTGTTACACTCGTGCCTGGGGGACCGAGTGGAGTCTAGTAGCTTGGTTTAGACCAGTGCTTGTATTGTTGGGAACCGTTCGGGGTTCGACGGTGGTCCCGTGGTCGTTGTGAGTTCTTTGACCATTGTGTGAGAGGTTGAGCATCTTGAGTCTATCCGTTCTGAGAGAGAGAGCATGGATTATGACTATAGCCTGCATGAGCCACTACTCGATAGCGAGTTAGTCCGTTTGGACGCCCTACGTAATTCCTGCCCGTCAGCGGGAGGTGGTTGTAGGTGGGCGCAGGTTTGACTGGACCCGATGTGGCAGTCAGCTCGATTGGGTCGATTGAGCACCTCGTGTGCGAGTGTTGCATATCTTCATCAGAGTTTCCCCATTTGAGCATTTGGATAGAGGCATGGTAGCTGTAGAGTGTTTCCAGCTTCTTCTTTCAGTTTTACTGCATCGGTTATCTTTTGCCTCTAGTAGTCTTGGTGGGCAGATCGTCGGGCCTTGCGGCGATACCCACTGAGAACTCCCTTTTGCGTAGTTCTCACGCCCGTTGGGGGTTTTCCCCCTTTTGTCCTTTCTCCTCTTTGTTTTGCAGAGTCTTGGCGGGTGTTGCCGTTCTGTGGTTGCTGTGCGTGGTGAGGGAGTAGCGAGCTAGATCCAGACCCATCTTTGGAGAGTAGCGGTACCCCCTTTTGAGGAGATCTTCAGTTTAGTCGGTAGATTAGTATTTATTTTCCTTTTGTTGAGAGATTGATGTAGTGAGGATGTGATGTATTGAGAGCTGGTACACTGATGTTGTATTTGAGATATCTCCCTGTGGAGCTATGAGTTTTGTACTTGAGGTTATTGTATGATTATCTTTTAGGGAGATGGACCTTATTGTTTTATCTTCAGTTGTACAGTGGTTGATTTTATTTCTATAGCAGTTTTTTTCTTTTAGCTCTGATATCTGTTAGCTGTAGCTCTTTTTGCAGGTAGGACGCTTCGCCTATGCGGGTTTGGCATAGGTGGCGGATCTGTTGGCGAGCCCGGGTCGCAGTTTCGACCCTGGGGCGTGACAGAAAATCTCCGGAGGACTCGTTGTTTTCGGAGACGGTCGATCTTCCAAAATTGGTGGAAAAGGAACAGTAGCTATTCCAGATGGCCCGGTTCTAAATAATGTGTTATTTGTTGATGGTCTTAAGACTAACCTCATAAGCATAAGTCAACTTTGCGACAATGGCTTTTCTGTTAACTTTTCATCTGTTGAATGTGTTGTAACTGATAAGGACCATGTCTTCTTTTTAAAAGGGGTTAGATCTGAAAACAATTGCTATGTTATTCCTAATAAAATTTCAGAAAAATGTAATCTAGTTTCTTTGAATAATGAAACAATTTGGCATGAAAGGCTAGTTCACATAAATTTTAAGGAACTTGCTAGAATTTCAAACAAGGACGTGGTCAAGGGGGTTCCAAAACTTTTATTTAAACAAAACATTGTGTGTGGTGGTTGCCAAAAGGGAAAACAGTCCAGGACTGCACACAAGAACTTGAACCACGTTGGTACAAAACGGCCTTTGGAACTTTTACACATGGATTTAATGGGGCCAACTCGTCAACCATCTTTGGGAGGTAAATGGTATATTTTCTTGATGATTGATGATTTCTCTCGGTATTCTTGGGTAGCATTTTTAAAAGAGAAAGCTGATACTTTTGATTCTTTTCACGAGATTTGCCTTCGTATTATGATTGAAAAGAATGAAAAGATCATTCGTGTTAGAAGTGATAGAGGTGGAGAATTCGTTAACTCTAAATTCATTGACTTTTGCACTTCAAACGGTATTAAGCATGAATTCTCTGCACCCTATACACCTCAACAGAATGGTGTTGTCGAGCGCAAAAACAGGGTTGTTCAAGAGATGGCACGTGTTATGCTTCACAGCCGGAATTTACCGCTACATTTTTGGGCTGAAGCTGTGAACACTGCAATCTATGTAATTAATCGAGTTTATTTGCGCCCGGGAACGTTAAATACACCATATGAACTATGGTATGGTAGAAAACCCAACATCAAATATTTTCGCATCTTCGGGAGTCGGTGTTACATTTTACGTGACCGTGAAAATCTTGGAAAGTTTGACTCTCGAAGTGTCGAAGGGATATTCTTGGGGTATTCTACAAATAGTAGAGCATATCGAGTTTTTAACTTGGAATCTAAGACGATTGTAGAATCTATAAATGTTAAAGTAGATGAAGCTTTTCACTTTGGATCTGGAAAATCTACCCTCGATATCTCTCTAGATGATGATTCACCTGCCACTGCATCTTCTCATAATAATACTTCCAATATTAATGATGCATCTAATGGTTCTTCAAGTTTATCTGATGTGCAGGAATCATCTCATGTACCTCCGAGTACTCCGTTTCAACAAACACTACGAATCTTCAAGGATCATCCGGAATCGAATATTATTGGGGATCCACAAGAAGGAGTTAGAACTCGGAGGCAGTTGGTTTGTGGATTCGCTTGCTACGTATCTTTAATCGAACCAAAGAACATAGATGAAGCTCCTCAGGATGACTACTGGATTAAAGCAATGCAGGAAGAGCTCCATCAATTTGAGCGAAACAAAGTCTGGAAATTAACGAAGCCTCCAAAGCAACATAATGTGATAGGTACCAAATGGATTTTCAAGAACAAGAAAAATGAGGATGGTACTATCATCAGGAACAAGGCACGATTAGTTGCTCAAGGCTACTCTCAAGTAGAAGGTATAGACTTTGATGAAACATTCGCCCCTGTAGCTAGACTCGAGTCCATTCGTATACTATTTGCAATTGCTTGTCATTTTAAAATCAAATTATTTCAAATGGATGTTAAGAGCGCGTTTCTAAATGGGTTTTTAAATGAGGAAGTTTATGTGGCTCAACCGAAAGGTTTTGTAGACCATAAACAACCTAACCATGTTTTTCGTTTGAAAAAGGCTCTTTACGGTCTGAAATAAGCACCGCGAGCATGGTACGAAAGGTTGACAAAGCACCTTTTGGAGAAGGGCTATACTCGAGGGGGAGCTGACAGGACTCTCTTTGTGAAGCATTATCAAAGCAATTTCATTGTAGCACAAATCTATGTCGATGACATTGTATTTGGCGCAACAAGAGATAATGATGCTTCTAAATTCGCGGAAACCATGGAAAGCGAATTTGAGATGTCCATGATGGCCGAATTGACTTATTTTCTTGGATTGCAAATTAAACAAAATGATGAAGGTATTCACTTGAGTCAATCCAAGTATGCAATGGAGTTGGTTAAAAAGTTTGACTTAGAAAATTCGAAGGATTTTCCGACTCCAATGGGAACTAGCCACAAGGGACTTGGAAGTGAATCACAAAGTGAGAATGTAGACAAGAAACTGTATCGAAGTATGATTGGAAGTCTACTTTACCTCACGGCTAGTCGCCCGGATATATCCTTTAGTGTTGGGATTTGCGCGAGATATCAATCAGCACCAAAGGAGGTTCACCTGAAAGCGGTGAAAAGGATCATCCGGTACATCAAAGGATCAATTAATTTCGGAATTTGGTATCCTATGGGAACAAGTTTGGATATTGTTGGATACTCAGATGCCGATTGGGCAGGATCAGTGGATGATCGGAAAAGCACGAGTGGTGCATGCTTCTATCTCGGCCATTGCCTTGTTGCATGGCACAGTAAAAAGCAGAATTGCATAGCACTCTCGACTGCCGAAGCGGAATACATTTCAGCGGGTAGTTGTTCAACCCAACTCATTTGGATGAAAAGTGTGTTGAGCGACTTCCGGATTTCAGCATCTTCGGTAACAATTCTTTGTGACAACACAAGTGCAATTAACATTTCTAAAAACCCTGTGTTGCACTCTAGATCAAAACATATTGAACTTAGATATCATTTTCTTAGAGAGCTAGTTGAATCAAATACTCTTCAACTTTCATATATTTCAACTGAGGATCAATTAGCTGACATTTTAACAAAACCTTTGGATCAAAAACATTTTATTCATTTGCGAAAAGCAATTGGAATGCTTTCCTTGAAATAAACTTCTTTTTGAAACCTTTGCTTAGGATAGGTTTTGTTTTTGTTTTGTTTTGTTCATTATCTATGTTTGTACATAGGACACTAATTGAGCATATATCATAATTGACTTTAATTGCATCTGTTCGCACATTTAGAAATTTATTATGCTTTTGCCATCATAATATTTCACTGTTGCAATGATCATTTATGTTAATTAAATCATCTTCTAAGTGATCAAAGTCAATTTCTCTCTCAATGATCTCTTGGTATAGTCATTATCTTATTTGACTGCTTAGTCGAGTATGAAATCGAGATCAATTTTTGGTTGAATACTTTATATCTTAAATAATTGATAGCCAATTGAGGGGGAGTCAAAGAAATGTAAAATGCTCAAAAGATGTGGAAAGAGTTACATCCCAATGAGGAGTGTGAAAACTACCACCACATGGAGGAAAGAGCTACCACCTCGGTCGTCCGAGTATTGTGTGCAGCTACCACATGTATACCAAGCATGGTTGTTCAATTTTTGATTAAGTAAAATGCATGTTGAAATACTTGACTCCGTCAAATTTCAAGGTTGGTATAAGGTGGGATTTTAAAGAAAGATGCTCAAAGAGCCACTCTCTTCAACAGACTGTCTAGATAAATTATCTACCATATTTGGGACTTCAAACATCTATTGATCTTTGTATTTCATTTTCTTTACCGAACTGATGATTTGATAGAGGCATTACTCATAAGATCAAGTTAGATGTAATTGAGGGTGTTCAACTTTAAGGGATTTAATTTTTGTAAATTCTCGTTTCATTTTTGGATATTATTGATAGATTTGGCATAATCTAATTCTTGTTGTATGAAACGATGATTTTTGTTTAAAGTTGATACACAATTGTGCTTACAATCTTTTTCTGGTTTTTCTTGAATTTCTCTGAAATTTTTCTGAAGAAAAAGTTGGAGCCGATCCGGATCGGGCAAGATGATCCGGATCCCGAACGCAGGCTTTTTCCTGCGGCTGGCCGATCCGGATCGAAATCTCGATCCGATCCGGATCACGGCTAGGGTTTTAATAAGAACAAGAGGGTTTTGATTTCTTTTACCTTAATCTTTTGTTCTCAAGTCTCTAGAGCCTCTCTCTCTAGAACTATTGCACCTTGGAGCTTTCCAAACTCAAGTTCTTCGAATACAAGTAAGTTTTATTGATCAAAATCTCGGTTTTTCACCATTTTTCTCTTTTCCTCCTCAAACGTGATGAATTTCTTGGATCAATTTCGTTTGTGGATGGTTTTTGGTCAAATTTCTTTTGAAATAAGAACTCTGGGTAGATTAGTTTTGATTATATGCTAGGTATTCTCCTGTTTAACGAATTTTTAGGCTTCGTTTTCTAAAATTTCGGTTTTAGGGCATATAATAAGGATTTTCGAAAATCATGCAATTGATGTCACGCCCCGGGGGATTAATTTAGCGGAAACGGATTACAAAAGGGATGTACTCTTTCTTTTTTTTCATTTGAAAAACTTCTTCCCCGGCGCGTGCCCAGATCCGCCGCATATACAGGATCACTCTACAAACGGACAGAGTCTCCCCTGTATATGCACGGCGTCGCGGTTTGTACAATGTTCAATAATGAGTAAACATTCAATCACAACAATCCACTTCATACAACCATTCACAATATGCTGAATTAACTCACGGCCGATTAGTTTGAAAGGATAAAACCCACGGTTGTTGAAACGGCGCCCACCCGGCACCCATACTTTGAAAACCGTTTTTGAAAGCAACATAAACTCAGGGTTTTGAAAACAGTGCCCACACGACACTTAGGTTTTGAAATCCATTTTCGCAAACCATAATTCCACAAGGTTTTGAAAACGGTGCCCACACGGCACCCGAGTTTTGAAATAATAGTTTTCGCAATCTGTTCTTTTATTTGCTATTTTATTTTCCAAAGCGGCCCACAGAAATGTAAAGAAAACTAAACAGTTCAATTGTCACCGTACCAACATCCACACCGACCCCACGAGGGTATCGAGAACCATCCACAGTCTACAAATAA
Source organism: Tillandsia leiboldiana (assembly GCA_029204045.2). Taxonomy (NCBI): domain Eukaryota; kingdom Viridiplantae; phylum Streptophyta; class Magnoliopsida; order Poales; family Bromeliaceae; genus Tillandsia; species Tillandsia leiboldiana. The sequence continues at coordinate 23,272 of JAQNDB010000480.1, read as the reverse complement.
TAAATGGAATGCGAAAGTAAAGAGTAAAGTACTGTTCCGGTCTCCTGAGACCAGAAACCTCTAGCCGTGGCCTCACCGTCGCCTAACTCTCCCCCCTGTAGGACCCTGTCGCAAAGTGGGAAGTCAGCGACTAAACAAAAATTGATAATAATATATCAGGTAAAGAAAACGTCCAACCGTAGTCTATCCGGAGCAACCACCCCCGCAAGGGAAAAGTAATATCAAACACCTGTAAACCTGCAATACCCGATCCCGTCGGACAACTAAACCGACGAATCGCACCGCGCCCAAGTCGGACAACTAAACCGAATGGGTCGCACCGCTCCCACGTCGGACAACTAAACCGACGGGTCGCACCGCTCACACCTTGGCGCATCCAAGCCCCACAACTAAAGAGGCCCCACGCCGTCCTGTGGGTATACACGGGTCATGGACCACTTTTCCGGAAAAGCACACCCTTTGCGGTGGCCAAACCGCGGGTGCGCGTGTTGCAGCCGAGCATAGTAACCGTGAACCATATATATATATCAATGTATGAAAACCGTATGAAATAACATATACATATCCGTGCATGAGAACCATATGAAACAATATATATATATATTCACAGCATACTCCTATACGTGCATGAGAGCGACATGAAACAATATGTATATCTAATCACGAGAACCGTAAAGCCATAACGAATAAATGATGCCTCCCTACCATGTTTAACCCAAGTACACTTAAGGATGACCCCGTCCAACATGATAGAATTAAATGTTAAGATTTAAGAGTATAAACCCACCTCTACGAGCGATGATCAAAGCGCTACCCCCCGTGTCCCGGTGCGCTCCCCGAAACTACAAAATCCACCGGGAAGAAGTCAGCGACTACCAAACATAATACAAGGAACAAGAACAGATATTCGGGTCCCGTCGTGGAACGGGGCTCTCGGGTTCGACGGCGGCGGCGGCGGCCGAGTCGGAACCCGAGGCGGCGGCCGAGTCGGAACCCGAGGCGGCGGCGACCGTGCTGCCGCGTTGGTCGCACGCGTATCAGGCTCCGTGCGGTGTGAGGCCCGCACGGCTCCCTGACAGCGGCGGCCCTGCTCGGTGCCTGGCCCCCCGCGCGGCGCCCCGGTCCAGCACGGGCGCCCAGCCCGCACGCACGGGCTGCCCTGCGCGGCGCCCAGGTCCCGCGCGGGCGCCCAGCCCGCACGCACGGGCGGCCCCGCGCGGCGCCCAGGCTCCGCGCGGGCGCCCAGCCCGCACGCACGGGCGACCCCGCGCGGTGCCCAGGCCCGCGCGAGTGCCAGACCCGCACGCACGGGCGACCCCGCGCGGCGCCCAGGCCCGCGCGGGTGCCAGACCCGCACACCCGGTGCCCTAGCCCTGCGCGCAAGGGCGCCTCGCGACGGCGGTGGTGCGGCCGGCCGGGGTGTACCGTCTCCCCCCCTTCCCGTGCGACGATCCGAAAGAAACCCTAGCTACAAATAAAAACTCACAGAACCAATGCGCCTCCGACTCGCCGATGAAGAGGGAGGGAGAGAAGAGGATTATCCCGTTCTTGCGTGCCCGGTTCCGGAGGTGCGCGGTGTTCTTCCCGTTCCTCGATCGTTCCGCCGCGGTTCCTCGCGCCGATCAGATGGGAAGAGGAGGGTTTGGGAGGGGCGGTTTCTTGTCCTTCTTCAAGTTGCGATGTAACAGAGGTGAGAGGAACGGTAGGGGGGGCTAAATCTGAACCTACACCAACGAATTAAAAGAATAGCCGCCCGTACACGGGAACTTAACCCTAAGTCCCAAAAAGCAATTCAATCTTGGCGAAATGAGTTTGGGTGCGAACCTGGGTCCGGTCCGCCTCGAAGAACGTGTAAGTCGCCTGAACTGCTGCCAACTTCCGGAATTTATTCTGGGAGATTCCGGGGTCAGAATCCAGAACCGATTTCGCCCCCGTTTCCCACTTCGCGAGCTCTATTGTCTAAAAATACCCGCGAGCCCCGACAGTCTGCCCAGAGATAAAGAAAAAATAATTCACCCCTGGACCCCTTAGTCGAAAAGCGGATCAACAAGAATTCAAAGGAAAGTCTAGAAAGACAAATAAAGCCGCGATTATCACACCACTCACCTCTAAAAAACGAGTTTCGTCCTCGAAACTCAAACCCGGGTGGTGGTGAAGAGGTCGGGGTAGCACTCCCTCATCTTAGATTCCAGCTCCCATGTTGCTTCTCGTTCCTCCTGGTTGCTCCAGAGCACCTTCACGTAGGGGATGACTCGGTTCCGCAGCGCTTTGTTTTCTCTTGCTAGGATATGCACGGGGGTTTCCTCGAAGCTTAGATCCTCCTTGAGCTCGAATGTGGAGACGTCCAACACGTGTGACGGGTCGGATAGATATTTCCGGAGCATGGACACGTGGAAGACGTTGTGGACCCGGTCGAGGTTAGGGGGTAGGGCAAGGCGGTATGCCACTGGGCCTATGCGCTCCAAGATCTCAAAAGGCCCCACAAACCGTGGGCTCAACTTGCCCTTCAGCCCGAAACGCTTGATCCCTCTGGATGGCGAGACCCGTAAGAACACGTGTTCCCCCACTTGAAATTCCAAATCGCGGCGCCGTCGGTCTGCGTAGCTCTTCTGTCGGCTTTGGGCGGTCAGTAACCGCCGCCTGATGAGGCGCACCTTCTCTTCAGTCTCTTCCACCAAGTCGGGTCCCAGGAATTTCCGTTCACCTAAGTCGTCCCAACAGATCGGGGATCGGCAGCGTCTCCCATACAAGGCTTCGTAGGGTGCCATTTGGATGCTGGCCTGGTAGCTATTGTTGTATGCGAATTCCACGAGGGGTAGGTAGCGTGCCCAACCGACTCCCCAGTCAAGTACACAGGCGCGTAGCAGGTCCTCGAGGGTCTGAATCACTCGCTCCGACTGTCCGTCCGTCTGAGGGTGAAAAGCTGTGCTGAAGTGTAGCTTGGTCCCCAGGGCTTGCTGTAGACTTTGCCAAAACTTCGAGACGAAGCGGGTGTCTCTATCCGAGGTGATCGATGCCGGCACTCCGTGCAGTCTCACGATCTCGCTGAGGTAGACTTGAGCCAACTGCTCTCTGGTCCAGGTTGTGTGGATGGGTAGGAAATGTGCTGACTTGGTTAGCCGGTCCACAATGACCCAGATCGCGTCGTGCCCCTGCTGTGAACGTGGGAACCTGGTGACGAATTCCATAGTGATCTGATCCCACTTCCACTTCGGCACCGGTAAGGGCTGTAATTTTCCCGCCGGCCGCTGATGCTCTGCTTTTATCTGCTGGCATACCAGGCAATGAGCTACATGTCGTGTCACATCCCCCTTCAACTTGGGCCACCAGAAGGTCTGATTGAGGTCCCTGTACATCTTCGTGCCCCCCGGATGCGCCGCATAAGGGGCGCGGTGTGCCTCTGTCAGAATCTCCTCCTTCAATTCCGGCGAATCCGGTACACAGAAACACCCACGGAACCGCAAGACGCCGTCACTTCCCACTGCAAAGTCGTTCTCCTGGTTCGGGTGGATCTTGTCTCGCACGAGCTGTAAGTGCGGGTCTGTCAGTTGTCCTTCTCGGATTTTCTCGAAAAGCGTCGGCTTGACCACCAACGCTGTGAGTCGAGCAACAGTGCCCGCTGATACCACCTCCAACCTCAGTCGTGAGAATTCCGCGATCAGGGTGCTCTGCTCAGTTATCGCGCGTGCCGACGCCTCCTCCGGTTGCCCCTTCCTGCTTAAAGCGTCCGCCACCACGTTTGCCTTCCCGGGGTGGTATTGGATTGTTAGATCGTAATCCTTCAACAATTCAAGCCACCGCCTCTGCCGCAAATTTAGCTCCTTTTGGGTGAACAGATACTTGAGACTTTGGTGGTCTGAAAAGACGTTACAGTGGACACCAAAGAGATAGTGTCTCCATAACTTTAAAACGAAGACCACTGCAGCCAGTTCCAAATCATGAATCGGGTAGTTCTTTTCGTAATCCTTCAGCTGCCTGGATGCATAGGCTATTACTTTCCCCTGTTGCATCAAAACACCCCCAAGGCCGATCCTCGATGCGTCGCAGTACACTTCATAATCCTCTCCGGGCGTTGGTAGTACCAGTATAGGCGCCCTGGTTAGCCTCCTTTTAAGTTCTTCGAAGCTCTCTTGGCACTTAGCCGTCCATAGAAACTTCTCCCCTTTCTTGGTCAACCGGTTTAAAGGGGCTGCAATCTTCGAGAAACCCTCGACGAAGCGTCTATAATATCCCGCCAGTCCCAAGAAGCTGCGGATCTCCGTCACTGTCGTCGGTGGTTGCCAGTCGATCACCGATTCCACCTTCTTGGGGTCCACGGCGATTCCCTCTGCCGAGATCACGTGCCCTAGGAAACCCACCTCTCGTAGCCAGAATTCACACTTCTTGAGCTTCGCGAACAACCTCTGTTCCCTGAGGGTTTGGAGAATCGTTCGTAAATGGTCCTCGTGCTCCTCGTCGGTGGTTGAATAGATCAGGATGTCGTCGATGAAGACCACTATGAATCGGTCCAAGAAAGGTCTGAAGATCCGGTTCATCATGTCCATGAAGACGGCGGGGGCGTTCGTAAGTCCGAACGGCATAACCGTGAACTCGTAGTGGCCGTACCGGGTCCGGAAGGCGGTCTTTGGAATATCTTCGTTCCGAACCCGGAGCTGATGGTAGCCCGATTGCAGATCGATCTTTGAGAACACCGTTGCTCCTCGCAGCTGGTCGAAGAGGTCGTCAATTCTGGGCAGGGGGTACTTATTCTTCACAGTAACCTTGTTTATCCCCCTGTAGTCGATGCAGAGGCGCAGGCTTCCGTCTTTCTTCCGTACAAAGAGTACTGGTGCACCCCAGGGTGACACACTCGGTCTGATAAATCCTTTGTCCAAGAGGTCCTCCACTTGCGCCTTAAGCTCCTTTAACTCCGCGAAGGCCATTCGGTAGGGCGCCTTTGTGATCGGTTGGGTACCCGGTACGAGTTCGATAGGTAAAACAACCTCTCGTTCAGGGGGTATCCCGGGCAGTTCCGTCGGGAAGACATCGGGGAAATCCCTCACCACCGCAATGTCTGAAGGTGTCGCCGAGGGTCGTGTCACCAGGTCCACCGAGGCCAGGTAGGCCACGCACCCGCCTTCCACCAATCTTCTAGCCCTCGCCGATGAGATGATTGCTGGGAAGGAAATGCTCTTACACGCCAGGTACATATTCTCAGGAAAGCTCGGCTCTTGCAATTGTACCATCCGCTTCTCACAATCGATGAGCACTTGGTACAATGAGAGCCAATCCATGCCCAGCACTACGTCATACTCCTTCAGGGGGATTACCACCAAATCCCCCGGACAAGCCAGTCGTCCTAGATTGATCGGGCAGGCGGCCACATAGCTGACCGCCTCCAACACGCCCCCCGCCGTTTGGACTGTCAAACGATTTTGGAGGGGCACCACCCCAAGACCATGCACAAAAACGAAATCACTAGAAATGAAAGAGTGTGTTGCTCCGGTATCAAAAAGAGTTCTAGCGCGGGTGCTTGAAACAGAAGTAATACCTGCAAGGGCGCCCTCCGGCGGATCCGTCTCTTGGCGGGTCATCGAGAAAACCCGCCCGCCAGGTTGTGGTTGCCTATCCTCCTCTCGTCGTGGTACAGGGGGTCTAGAAGTCGACCCCATAGGAGCTTTCCCCCGTCCTGACGTTTGTGGCGTGGGCGTAGAAGCTGTAGAGGACGCAGATCCCCAGGCCAAGGGGCAGTTGCGGCGGAAGTGCCCCGATTTGCCGCATCGGAAACAGTGGTCACCCTTCTGGGGGCAATCTCCCGCTCGGTGTCCCCCCCCACAAATAACGCAAGGCCTGTCTCCCGTCCTCGGCCCTCCTGCCGGTGCGCTCCGAGGTCCCGACTGTGGCCTCTACCGCTTGGGGGGTCGGCTTCCACCAGAAGAGCCTCCCCCGGAGTATTGCTGCGATCGCTTCTTTTCCTCATGGTGCGCCGGGCCCCCTCTCCTGGCGCGGGTAACGGCGAACCCACGCTCTACCACCGTGGCCCTGTCGACCACTTTCTGAAAAGTGTGCAAGTCGGCCGCTTGCACCACTTCGAAAATGTCACTCCGTAATCCATCCACGAAGAGCTGCGCCTTATGGGACTCGTCCCTTATCACGAAAGGGACGCAGTTGGCCAGTCGTACAAATTCGCGCTGATAGGCCATCACTGTCTTACTCCCCTGCTGGATGTGGTTCAGGTCATCCTCCAATTTCTTTTTAACGCTGCTTGTGAAAAAGGCTCCAAACAGCTCCTGTTTGAACGCTGTCCATGACGGGAGCACGGCGGTGCCCTTTGTGGGATCAGGGCGGACCGTCTTCCACCATAAGCGGGCGTTCCCCTCCAGGAAATGAACTGCCAGGGGAACCCGCTCGTCGTCCTCCATGAGTAAGTCCTCAAATAACTTTTCCATTGATCCCACCCACTTCTCGACGACCCAAGGATCAGTCGTCTCCCCGTCGAACGTGGGTGGGTCGTACTTCTTAAAGTCGGCCAGGTTGCCCCGCACGCGGTCCCGCTCTCATGCACCTATAGGAGTATGCTGTGAATATATATATATTGTTTCATATGGTTCTCATGCATGGATATGTATATGTTATTTCATATGGTTTTCATACATTGATATATATATATGGTTCACGGTTACTATGCTCGGCTGCAACACGCGCACCCGCGGTTTGGCCACCGCAAAGGGTGTGCTTTTCCGGAAAAGTGGTCCATGACCCGTGTATACCCACAGGACGGCGTGGGGCCTCTTTAGTTGTGGGGCTTGGATGCGCCAAGGTGTGAGCGGTGCGACCCGTCAGTTTAGTTGTCCGACGTGGGAGCGGTGCGACCCATTCGGTTTAGTTGTCCGACTTGGGCGCGGTGTGATTCGTCGGTTTAGTTGTCCGACGGGATCGGGTATTGCAGGTTTACAGGTGTTTGATCTTACTTTTCCCTTGCGGGGGTGGTTGCTCCGGATAGACTACGGTTGGACGTTTTCTTTACCTGATATATTATTATCATTTTTTGTTTAGTCGCTGACTTCCCACTTTGCGACAGGGTCCTACAGGGGGGAGAGTTAGGCGACGGTGAGGCCACGGCTAGAGGTTTTGGGTCTCAGGAGACCGGAACAGTACTTTACTCTTTACTTTCGCATTCCATTTATTATTTGTAGACTGTGGATGGTTCTCGATACCCTCGTGGGGTCGGTGTGGATGTTGGTACGGTGACAATTGAACTGTTTATTTTTCTTTACATTTCTGTGGGCCGCTTTGGAAAATAAAATAGCAAATAAAAGAACAGATTGCGAAAACTATTATTTCAAAACTCGGGTGCCGTGTGGGCACCGTTTTCAAAACCTTGTGGAATTATGGTTTGCGAAAATGGATTTCAAACCTAAGTGTCGTGTGGGCACTGTTTTCAAAACCCTGAGTTTATGTTGCTTTCAAAAACGGTTTTCAAAGTATGGGTGCCGGGTGGGCGCCGTTTCAACAACCGTGGGTTTTATCCTTTCAAACTAATCGGCCGTGAGTTAATTCAACATATTGTGAATGGTTGTATGAAGTGGATTGTTGTGATTGAATGTTTACTCATTATTGAACATTGTACAAACCGCGACGCCGTGCATATACAGGGGAGACTCTGTCCGTTTGTAGAGTGATCCTGTATATGCGGCGGATCTGGGCACGCGCCGGGGAAGAAGTTTTTCAAATGAAAAAAAAAGAAAGAGTACATCCCTTTTGTAATCCGTTTCCGCTAAATTAATCCCCTGGGGCGTGACAGATTAAGATGGTATCAGAGGTGAGAGGAACGGTAGGGGGGGCTAAATCTGAACCTACACCAACGAATTAAAAGAATAGCCGCCCGTACACGGGAACTTAACACTAAGTCCCAAAAAGCAATTCAATCTCGGCGAAATGAGTTTGGGTGCGAACCTGGGTCCGGTCCGCCTCGAAGAACGTGTAAGTCGCCTGAACTGCTGCCAACTTCCGGAATTTATTCTGGGAGATTCCGGGGTCAGAATCCAGAACCGATTTCGCCCCCGTTTCCCACTTCGCGAGCTCTATTGTCTAAAAATACCCGCGAGCCTCGACAGTCTGCCCAGAGATAAAGAAAAAATAATTCACCCCTGGACCCCTTAGTCGAAAAGCGGATCAACAAGAATTCAAAGGAAAGTCTAGAAAGACAAATAAAGCCGCGGTTATCACAATTGATCTATTTTTAAAAGTCCTTTTTGCAAAACTAATTTGATTCTTAGTCTCTCTACATGATTATGATTGTTTGGGTACAATTTTTTTAAATCTTTGAAAATTAACAATTTTTCATGTGTTCTTGAGTTGGTCTTCACAGGATTTCAATCTTCTTAAGGCACTTGGATCAATGGGATTCTCATGGATCATTCTTTTGTTGGTCACAATGGTGCACACTCGGGCCACAAACAAATTAAAGAGAGCTAAGAAAACACAACAAAAAGGTGAGTTTCTTATGATCAGCGACACAGAAGTGGAAGCAGATTGTCAAGAGATAGATTGGACTGAATTAACAGATGATGATGACTCATTGCCTGAACAAAAGGCGTCTGAAGGTTCAAAAGGAAAAGCTTCCGATGGATCAAAAGGAAAGGGACCCATGGACACAGGAAAAGCGCCTATGGCTACACCAACCATCTCTGTGAAAAGAAAACGAGTGACTAGACGTTTTGGATTACGACGAGACGCTGATATTGACACGCCAATAGTTCCTGACTCTCCACCTCGTGAGGAACAAGTGTTCGTTAATGCGGATCGCCTAAGGGCATTTGAGAATCGTGAGTGCATTGGCGAGAGGCATGTTAATATTGAGGCTCTACGAGATCACTCCCCCGAGTTTGGTGTTTTGATTGAACAAGCAAACCTTATTCAAATATGCCGATTCCCAGAAGTGCTTGGATACTGTCTGCATCACGTGAGGACCTTCTATACAAATGCAAGGCACCTTCGAGAAAATGAAAATGGTCCGATGGAGTTTTACACGAATATCCAAGGCACAAGGTTTAAAATCACTCCACAGTTGATTGCCGAGGTATTGGGAATGCAAGCCAACAAGACAGGAGTTAATTACCTGAAGGGAAAGGTTTTGACAAACACGATATGGCAAATGGTCATTAAGGGAATATGTTTGGAGGGAACTCAATCAACGGAGAAGTCTATCAAATCCAAAGAACTTCGTCTTGAGTACCGGTTTCTAAACTTCATCACTTGTTACAATATCCTTCCAAATATGCAGACGAAAGTCTTGAGATGGGATCGAATGTTGTTTTTGTATCTCTTAGGACATCCGTCAGAGGCAATGGGATTAAATATCAACATTCCATACATTATTTGGAATAGAATGACGAGATATGTTGAGCATCCTCATCCCACTGAAAGGATCCCATTTCCATTAATTATAATGAGGATCTTAAAGAGATTTCAAGTTGATATTAGTTCAACAACTTATCATCATTGCTTGGGCATGATCGATGAATCCACCATTGTCAAGTCCCTTCACAAATTGCCTCATGTCACTCCAGTTCCTCCATGCGGAACGAAACCTACTACCGGCACTTCGGCATCACCATCACAACCAGCGCCCACACCAGCAGATGAAGCATCAGTCTCATCCATCTACAAAGAACAACAACGATTATCTGTTGAGCAGGAACAGATTTCGAAGGCACAGACGAGAATTTCCAATGAGCTGGAGCTCATCACGGCAGCTCATATTACCATAACTAAGAAGGTCAATTCAATGAACAAGCTGGTGAAAAAGATGTTCTCTAAGATGGGCTGCACGAGCTCTGAAGACTCCGAATCTGATGACTGATTCCTTCCTTTTATTCTTTTTCTTGTGCAGATTTTTAATCTTTTCTTGTGCAGGTTTTTCAGTTTTTAGGACTTACTCTTAGTTCTAGTTCTTACTTTTCGGAACAATTTTTGAAATTTTTAACTCTCCTTAAATTTTTAGTAATTTTGGCTTTGTTTGTGACAAAAAGGGGGAGAGAGTTTAGAGAGAAAACTTGAACAAAGTTTGAACAATGATGATGAATATGTGAACATCAAGGTAAGTATCACTTCAACTTTGACTTTGGTGAAGGGTAAGTATCACAACTTTGGTTTTTATCTTGTGATTTGTTGCATGTTCCTACTAACTATTCGACTAACTATTTGGACATGTATTATTACTAACAAGTTGTGTGATTACTAACAAAGCAAAGTTATGACATTTGGAATTTTATTGCTTAGAAGATATGTCAATGTTTGATTGTGATCTTATTACATATCTGAATTACTCAATGTCATGGTGAGCATAAACTCTATCTCTGCTAGGTTTTGAATGCTAAATATTCTTGAGGTATCTAACGATCTCTTTTTGTCAAGAATGATTTCTTTGTGCAGAGAGTACAGATATCTAAGTCTAGAGTCTGTTTTAGGAGTTTATCTCATGTTTTTAAATTTTTGGATCTCCATTTAAAATTTTTATTGTATGGTGATAGCAACAAAAATATCTTTTTGAATTTTCTTTAGTGGATCTGTGTTTTGTCATGAAACCGCCAAAGGGGGAGATTGTTACGGAATTTGAGTTGGCGTAGTTTCGTGAAAGGTTCAAGTCTTGAAGATTGAAGGTGAAGAAAGTTGGATCATTTAACTCAATCTCAAGAAAGAAGAATTCAAAAGGATCAGGTATGTTTAACTAAAGTTTATTGGTGATCCGAATACTTCTTGTAGTGTAGAAACACCTGGAAGAATTTTTAATTGCATAAAAATCAAAAACTGGTGTTCGGACATGTTCAGGATCCGGATCAGAGCCAACAGTCCGGATCCCGAAGGTTGTTGTTTCATACATTACTTCAATCCGGATCGCAGCATCTCACGATCCGGATCCCGAACGTTGAGTTTTCTGAAATGTATGAACGATTCGGATCAGGCATTCCGATCCGGATCCCGAACGTTTGTTTTCTGGAAACCGTCTTTATTGCTACTGCAATCCGAATCGCCCAAATCCGATCCGGATCGCCGTCCGTCAATATTCTAGAAATGTTAGGTTTTTGATTCTTATCTCCTTCCAAATGTTTCTAACCTATAAATAGACCCTATGACTCTTTTTCTAGGGTTAAGTTAAGAAGCCGATAATCCAGATAGAGCCATCATATTCCAATATCATTTTTATACGGCCTAAGATCCACATATAGAGAAGAAAGGAAATCATTAGATAATACTCTATGTTTCTTCATCTATATTGATTAGTTTGATTCTAGGTTTTCATACTCACATCTTGAGTTGAATCAAACTAATGAATACTTAGATGGTATTTCCGATCTATCTTTGATCTAAGTATTCGGCGGATCATCACCACCCAAAAATAACGATTTACCCCAAAATCGGCGCGTGGATTCGCGTGTCCTTGTGGATTCAAGGTTCAACCGCTCTCGTGGATTCGGATCGAGGCACGTTCGTGGATTCGAAGGGTGCTACTGGGTGAAGACCGTGGATTCGGTCAGACGTCGTGGATTCGACGTTGGACGCCGTGGATTCAGCGTTGGGCGCAGATCGTGGATTCGAGAAGCGTCGTGGAGCGAGCGGAGAAGATCCTCTAGGAGCGTATGGAAAAGGTTGAGTCGTAAGTGTGTACGGTAAATCACCTTGTACGTGTTTTAATTCTAGTGGATTTCGCCGTGTTATCGGTCCCGTGGTTTTTTACTCCGGCTTGGAGTTTTTCCACGTAAAAATCTTGCGTGTTATTTTTATTTCCGCATTGGGTTTTTATCACAACGATTTTTGAGTGTTTATACGTTTACACCTATTCACCCCCCTCTAGGTGTTTCTTCCCCTATTTAGATCTATTTTATATATAACCCAACATTATTGAGGGATACCTACCCGTGGCATTTGTAACTCCAGGTGGATATGAGCTAGTTTCGGGGACGAAACTTTCTTTAGTGGGGGAGGATGTGAGGACCTGGATTCCCACGATGTGATTACTGGTTGACCAGAAGCTTCTGGAGGCCTATATGGCGCGTCGGTGGTGTTTGTGCATCAATTGGATACTAGAGATGGACTTAGAGTGTTTAATGGATCATGAGAATAGTCAGATGACCCCGTCGAGTGCTTAGAATTGGTTTTGCGCGCAATGGATATTAAAATTGGGCTCAGCACGAAGTTTGGACAAAAGAATATCTTTCCGGATGCCTTCGGCAATTTTTAGAGTTAGAATTTGGCAAAACGGACATCGGATTTGGATTCAGCGCGCGAAAACGATGAAATTGGGCTATTTACTTGATTTTTATGCCACTGGTTACTGTTCACGCCGGAACAGTAACTCCGGCACCGGCGGGCAGCGCCGGCGACGGCGGAGGGCGGCGGCGCGACGGCGGGCAGGCACGGGAGCGACGGCGGGCAGGCGCGGGCAGCGCACAGCGCGCGGGCAGGCGCGCTGTCACGCCCCGGGGGTTTTGTTTTAGCGGAAACGAATCATAAGAGTTGAATATTTGACGTGTAAATTTTTTTTTTTTGGTTTTCTTTTCTTTTTTTTTTTTTTTTAAAAGAACCCCTCTTCCCCGGCACGTGCCCAGACCCGCCGCATATACAGGTTCACTCTACAAACGGACAGAGTCTCCCCTGTATATGCACGGCGTCGCGGTTTGTACAATGTTCAATAATGAGGAAACATTCAATCACAACAATCCACTTCATACAACCATTCCCAATATACTGAATTTACTCACGGCCGATTAGTTTGAAAGGATAAAACCCACGGTTGTAGAAACGGCGCCCACCCGGCACCCATGTTTTGAAAACCGTTTTTGAAAGCAACATAAACTCAGGGTTTTGAAGACAGTGCCCACACGACACTTAGGTTTTGAAATCCACTTTCGCAAAAGCAACATAAACCCAGGGTTTTGAAAATAGTGCCCACACGACACTTAGGTTTTGAAATAATAGTTTTCGCAATCCGTTCCTTTGTTTGCTATTTTATTTTCCAAAGCGGCCCACAGAAATATAAAGAGGGATAGACAATCCAATTGTCACCGTACCAACATCCACACCGACCCCACGAGGGTATCGAGAACCATCCACAGTCTACAAATAATAAATGGAATGCGAAAGTAAAGAGTAAAATACTGTTCCGGTCTCCTGAGACCCAACACCTCTAGCCGTGGCCTCACCGTCGCCTAACTCTCCCCCCTGTAGGACCCTGTCGCAAAGTGGGAAGTCAGCGACTAGTCATAAAAGATAATAATAAAGCAGGTAAAGAAAACGTCCAACCGTAGTCTATCCGGAGCAACCACCCCTCCCCGCAAGGGAAAAGTAGAATCAAACACCTGTAAACCTGCAATACCCGATCCCGTCGGACAACTAAACCGACGAATCGCACCGCGCCCAAGTCGGACAACTAAACCGAATGGGTCGCACCGCTCCCACGTCGGACAACTAAACCGACGGGTCGCACCGCTCACACCTTGGCGCATACATGCCCCACAACTAAAGAGGCCCCACGCCGTCCTGTGGGTATACACGGGTCATGGACCACTTTTCCGGAAAAGCACACCCTTTGCGGTGGCCAAACCGCGGGTGCGCGTGTTGCAGCCGAGCATAGTAATCGTGAACCATATATATATATAAATGTATGAGAACCGTATGAAATAACATATACATATCCGTGCATGAGAACCATATGAAACAATATATATATTCACTACATACACCTATCCATGCATGAGAGCCACATGAAACAATACGCATATCCAATCATAAGAACCGTAAAGCCATAACGAATAATTGATGCCTCCCTACCATGTTTAACCCAAGTACACATAAGGTTGACCCCGTCCAACATGATAGAATTAAATGTTAAGACTTAAGAATAAAAACCCACCTGAATGTAGGCTGATCCCGAGTTCTCACTAGACTACTGGGCGGCTGGTGCTGAACAGTTGGGCCCTGAATAGAAACTGTAGTCAGGACTAGACTCACTCAAATCCATCCCGACAACACTAAACTAACATGTCGTTAATACGGGGAACTTAGCCGAAACTAGGCTTAAACCGAAGTTCCCGAAAATCCATTGAACCTCCAATCATGACCCGCCAACGTTCTAAAAACACCCAAATATCGTCCACCACCAGCTGTCCCTACACATCATAATTTTGATGTGTGGGCAGACTGGGACCAAAACACAAATTCCTCTATTGAATTATTGCTATAAATACACCCATTTTAACCGTTGTTTTGATCCGTTCTTCCAAACCAGGAATCCAAAGATAGCGCCGTAAATTTCAGCGCGTCTGGTTCGACGAGACGGAACCCGTGCTCACGGGCTTGGGCCGACAAGAGGCCCGTACACAAAGTTGGCCCATAATTACTTAGGGACCAAAACACCACTTTGCTACAACTGTTTATATACTTGATCAAATTGGAAGCTAACTGAAGCGTGGCACTTAGTGAGGACAGAGCACAGTTATGCTCACCTGTGGCTTGCCGGAGAGTGGCCGGGAAGTTGGCCGGAGCTACACCACTCAATTACACCAAGCTCGGTTTGCACAAGTTGAACCAAACCTAAAACACAAGGCCAACAGAGGCAAGCATCAGTGCAAGGGTGTTCCCAGAAGAGGTTCGGACCAAGCCAGGCACGGCGGCGGCGGCCGGAGGCGGCGGCTGGCCGGGAAAAATGCCTAACAACACACCATACTACGAGGTTGGAACAACTTAGCTTCCAGGGGTTCTCAGGTCAAACCAACTAGATAGAAACAATCAAAAGGGTATTTAGGACTCACCTGAGTGGTTGGCCGGCGACCAGGAGCAGCGGCGGCGGCCGGTGCTCGAGCTCCGGTTGCATCTATGGTGCAACAGCAGTGGCCAAAAACCCCACGTTCAAGTTTGCATGCAAAGGGATGGGAAGATCCAACCTACCCTTAAGAACATACCTGAGTCGTTTTCCCACCGCGCGAAGCCCCGGGATCGCCGAAAAACAAGTTCGCCGGAATACTAGTGCTCTAATGGCAGAATCCGGTCGGGTGCCTCTGGGCCGGCGCAACCTGGACCAGAATGTCCCACTCGGTGCCAGGAAGCTTCTGGTGGCGACGGCCGGCGGCGTGGGTGAGCGGCGGCGCCGGGCGGCGAAGATCAGCCAATGGGGGAAGAAGACCGGATCTAGGGCACGTCCGATCGGGTCCGATCCTCACCCGATCCTCCTCAAACTTTGAAGGTAAGTTGCAGTCGATGAGGAGAAGAGAATCAACGGTTCCGATCACGATTTCAATGGCCGGACAAACCCCGCGCTCAAGATCGGCCGAAAACGAGGTTTCCGGCGACAGGGTTCTCCCGTCGGCAACCGGAGGCACGGCGACGGCTCGGGCTTCACAGAAAAGATCATCTCAACTTCAGGAACATTCTAGACATACTCTTAAGCTATTTAAAACAACTTTGTTCCATCTTCTTACCTCACCGGAAAAGATGGAGGAAGAAGATCGCCTCCGCGGCGGCTCACGGCGGCGCCCGACGTCGGAAAGCTCTCGGCTCGGTTATGACTTCACAGAGGATCACTTCGGTTGAAGCTTGAGCCCACTGCAACCTTCCAGATGCCACTCAACTCACAACCCGTGAAAACCCATCTCTTGCATGGCTTCCCTTGGCTGCTCCGGCGACGGGAAGGTGGCGGCCGGTGTGCTACCACCGAGGAATGCGGCAGAGGGAGAGGGTGCGGTTGAGGCTGGCGGCTGGGGGCTTAGTCTACGGGCCTTTTAGTGATTAAGGAAAACCTAACCCGTAAATAACCATATAAATAGTGTACGTTGCAAAGTGCATTTTAGTCCCTCAAACTTCGCTATTTTGTGCCCAGTCCATCACAGTAGCTAGCTATCGCATTTAGGTCCCTCTCCAAGGATTTGCACGCTTTTCGGAGCATTTTTATCGTCAAGTCGAAAAATGGACTTCGCCACGACGTCCGGCTCGGCGAAACCTATCAGGTAGCGATTTTTGTTTTTCGACGAAAATGCCCGGATAAATTCTCGGTCCATCAATACTGTACCGAAATACAGTTTATCACACTTTTCGAGATTTTAGGGCCGTCAAACAGAAATTCCGTCAACACCATTGCGTCCAGATGGTCGAAACTGATCAAAACGACTACCTGGATCACTATGTTCGGAATCCGAACAGTGAATTGGTTAGCGTTTCACTCAAAGGAATCCCGAAATTGGGGTTACTGTTCATCTACAGTAATTCACTTAAGTGACCCTGTGCGCAGACCACTGATACACTGGTCGCGACACTCGCCCGCTCCTTCACTGATTTCTGGAAGATCCGACCGTCAGATTGAAAAGTGCTGAATATGAATTTCGCTCAGTTCGACGAGACGATCACAACGGTCATCTCGGATTTCCAAGATTACGTCCGGATTAGAAGATAGCCTCTTTGTCTCGTAAATAGTGCAACTTGCACACTGGCGATTGACCAAATAGGTCAACATAGGTCTTTTGAATTCAAAACCAACTCAAATTTCACCTTTAATCTCTTTACACTAACACAATATTCCCGAGTATTACACGCGCGGTCCACCGCGCCGTCGTGCACCGGAGGCGGGCCACGTGGCATGGTGGGATTGGTTGGCTCTGCAGGCTTGGTCCACGGAATAGATCGCGGGTGTACGGTGGACCGGTGGGTGACACGTGGCAGAGTATCATTGGTGCGGTGCTGTGCGCCGGGTCCACCGAGCCGGTGCAGATCGCCTCGGGGCGCGTGCGTGCAGAGGCGGCAGGCGGCGGCGCAGGGGCGCACATGGCCGCGTAGCGGTAGGCTAGCGGCGGGTTTTGGTGTTGTGTGTTCGGCGGGCCACGTGGCGGTAGGCTAGCGGCGGGTTTTGGTGTTGTGTGTTCGGCGGGCCACGTGGCGCGATTCTAGCGGGCGGCTTCGGTGTTCGGTGTTTGGCGGGCTACGTGGAGGCCCGATAAGAATTCGGGCCCGCACAGTGTTGGGCCGGGCCCAACGCTGTAGCGACCCGAAAGAAATCGGGCGCCCGGAACCTAGGACATGGCCGTCATTTTCGGATTTATTTTCTGGGCCTATTTAAGCGACCCGAGCTGCTTCTTCTCCTCTTTTTCCACCATTTCCGAGCTTCAAACCAACTTGAGGCCTTCAGCAAAGTTGATCCAAACCCTGTGCTGCATCCATCTGCAGAGTTTCGAGATTTTTGGTGGCATGATTATCGAGGTTTCCATTTTTACGGCGCGGCGCGACGCTCGTCCATTTGTGTTCCCCTTCGTCGCGTTCGGTACGAGAGCTCCCCCGGCCTACTCCGACCATATTTTCGAACGATTTCTTCGCTGTTGGATCCACGACAGGTAAGGCTACGATTTTGGTTTTTTCAGCATTTTCTTTTTTTGCGCTTTTCGATGAGTTTTTCCATGCTTACTGGGACCCCTTTTTCTGATAGAATTTCTGGACAGCGACATCTTGCCGGATTTTTATCTCCGCAACCGGGGATCGGTTGGAGACGTGCCTATAGACTTTTTTCATCTACTCGACACGAGAATCCTCACCGTATTTTTCTTGGATTTTTCCAAGACCTCCCCGTAGGTATACCTTTTTCTTCTTATTTGTGCTAGAGCTTACAGTTATGTGGATGTGAGAGTTTGCGCACCTGTATTGTGGAATTTATAACTCGGCCTACGGGGCTCGGAATTTGGCGTGCAGGTAGTTGTTTCGAAGGTATCGACGCGAGGAACGCGACAGTATTTTTGTTGGATTTTTCTGGGTTCTTGCTGCAGGTGAAAGATCCGCATCTTTGGGACTGTTCCAACAGAATTGTACGTACTTGGATATTTTGGAATAAAAATGTAATCGTGAACCTTATTGTTGTACCCAGGAAGGTTCGCGACTGTTTCTGAACCTATTGGAACTGGGGAAAATTGGAGATAGTGAATTCTGGGTGTTTTCAGCTGTTTGGAGCCGAGGCTCGCGCAACATATACCGAGGGAGCAGTTTTAGCATATTTTGGACTGAGAGCGTCTGCGCTCTTCGCCGACCCCAGGTTTGCCTTGGATTGAACACTTCAGGTGGGTAAGCTTAATTTGGTAACTATATGAGATTCTTATGTCATGGTGAATGTAAGCGCACATGTGGGGATATCACCCCTCTATGATTGATAACTGGCATATTGTTGTACAACCGACATGAGCGAGAGGTAAGCAAGGAATGACCTACTTGGGTAAGATTGGTATACCATAGTAGGAATATTTTAGCATGCTTTACTAATATATGTTTCACCCACTTTTATTATTTCTGAGGACAAAGCATGCTTGCATGGACATGTAGTTAGGCCATCTTTTACTGCTGCACTACTTTTGGAACTTGACTTAGGAGAAACCATGTTATCTTTTTCTCCTTCTTTGTTAGTCAGGTTGTCACGCCCCGGAACCCGGGCTCGCCAACAGATCCGCCGTGCACACGGGATTTCCCGAGTACACGAAGCACTGGTAACCTGCTCCGATATAATATGAATAATAAAAGAGCATAATACAGAGCTGAAGTAGAAGAACCACATAGTATTTCAGACTGGGATTACAAATAAAGCTGTAATAAGTACAATAATCTACCAGCTCACCAAAATAGTACAACCAGCTGGCCAGTGCCAGCCTCAAAGAAAGAAGAAATACCACAGTCTGAGTAAAGAGTACAACATCTGTCTAAAATCCACTCTCGGTCTCACAGGAGATCTATCTACTCAGCGATCCCCTTACCTTTATCAGCCGCTGATAGCCTAGCAGCTCCCGCAGACGACTCTGCAAAATAAAGAAGAAGAAAGAGAAAAACAGTAATGGGGGTGAGAACTACCAGATAAACCAGTAGCCTCCCCTAGTGGGCAAAACCTCAACTCTGATGCACCCACTAGGATTACTAGAGGCCCGAAAGGAAAAAGTGGTAAAGCTGTAAGCAGAACTGCTGAATAAAGGGGAAACCACCACTAGCATGCCTCTAAATGCAGTGCCAAAAGGAATGACTGTATGTATACATCAGTATCTAACATGCCTGCCTGAATAAACCCAATCTTATGCCACCAGTAAAACTGGTATTGCCTGCTGTGCCTTGCCTGCCAATTCGGGTATGCTGGCCAATGCATAACACCGATAGGGAATGAGAGTCTCAAGGACTCAAGCCTGCCTGTAACACACTCCGGAGTGGCACTCGAGGGGAGCGACCCACACGAGTAAAAGTACCTCAGTAATAAGTATCATAAGTGCCGTAAACAGCAGGACTGGATCATGACTATGATCAAAGTGGGAAAAGCCATCCACTAAGAAACCCTGATCTGATGCCATAGTACTCAATAAGTGGGAAAAACCATCCACTAGAGAAAAGCCCGATCCCCTGCTGATGCCAAAAATAGACCAGACTCAACCCCATTCTAATGCAAGGATAAACCTCCGGTCGACCGCCTACAGTCCGCGGTCACCGCAACACCCCACAAGTTTATAATCTAACATAACCTTGGCTATACTATCCCAAACCCCTGCTCATACTCGAGCGACAAGCAACTGAAAGCAAAAGAGAGCAATAAAACATGTCAAGTCTTAATATGATAGTGTAGCAATAATAGTGGCCCTACCTGATGTCCGGGCATGCATGCAACTGTCTTTATTTTAAAAGTTGTAAAATAAGGTCAAAGATTTAAAAAGATTGATTTACTGAATAAAAGTCATTTGCATGCGAGATTATAGCCTTTGTCTCAATCACAGTGTCCCAATATAAGTCATCATATCATCTGTGGGGTTATATTAAATTTTAGGAGAGTTCGTCCCAGCGGTTCTCGTCAATTGTCACATTAGTTCGTCCCAATAGTTCTCATCAATTGTCCTGTTAGTTGTCCTGTTAGTTTGTCCCAATGGTTCTTATCAATTATCAAATTAGTTTGTCCCAGTGGTTCTCATCAATTGTCATATTAAATTTTAGGGGAGTTCCAGTAATCCCAGTGAGCTTGTCAAAAATGAGGTAAGCAACAACCGCCCACCTTGAACAGCTCAGATCACACCCAGATAGTCTCCTGGCTGTCCACAGTCCCCTAAAACTGCTGTCTGCCGAAAACGATGCCCTCTGTACAGTGCTCAAAAAAATCCAGAAAAATTACGGTTGCGTTCCTCGCGAAGAGTAGATCAAAATTGACTCTTTAAATGTCTCGATCTGATGCTCCTACGCCAAGATAAAAATCGGAGAAGTTGACGCTGTCCAGAAATTTCCACAGCAAAAAAGGGGGGTCAAAGAGACCTCGGGAAACGTGCCAAAAGTACGAAATGGAGCAAAGTGATCAACACGGAAATCGAAGCCTTACCTCTTAGGAACGCGCTGTCGTAAAAATCATCTAAAAATTCCACTTGGTTAGCACTCAGGGAATTTCCGACGGAACTGCGACGGGAAATGGGCCGAAAAAGAGAACCGTCGCAGTGCGCCGCGTCGCAGATAGCTCACTAACTGTAACTCCATAAATTCTGGAATTTTGAAGAGAGAGAGAGGAGAGAGAGAGGAAGAACTTTTGTAGAGGGCTCAAACAGAGATTCTCTCTCTAGAGCTCGGATTTTGAGGTGTGGAATGAGAGGGATGGGGATGCTATTTATAATGGGCCAAGGCTCCACACGGGATCGGATCCGAACAGGAAACACCGAAACGGGCCAACCAAAACGCGCCACGTGTCCACATAACAGGAAACAGCCTGTGCAAGGGCCACTCAGAAGCCGCCACGTGTCCACGTGGTGCACGGGCCCGGTCCCCGCGCCGGGTCTTCCGGAAGATGTCGGCCAACCGGGTGCTGCCACGTGTCACCCTCCACGTGCTTCTAGAAGCCGGCCGGCCAATGGGAAGCGCCACGTGGCAAGGGGAGACTTCGGTGCACCCGGTGCACGCCATGCGTGGACCGCGCACCAGCGCCCCTGCCCGCGCCTGCCCGCGCTGCCCGCGGCCGCGCGCCGCCGCCCTCTGCCGCTGTGCCGGCCGCTGCGCCGCTGCCCGCCGCCGTGCGCCGCCGCCCGCCGCCCGCCTCGCGCGGTCGCCGGAACAGTAATTCCGGCTGGCCGGAGTTACTGTTCCGGCGTGAACAGTAACTTTGGCGCCGAAAATCAAGTAAATATACCATTTTGACCGTTTTCGCGCGCTGAGTCCAAATACGACGTCCATTTCGCCAAAGTCTCATCCGAAATTTTGCGAAAGCTCCCGGAAAATCCATTTGCTCCGATTTTTCGCGTAGAGTCTATTTTAAATGTCCAATTTCAATTCCTACAAGCTCTGTTTCACCGAATAAGCTCCCTACAGTCACTATTTAATGTTGCACAGTTCCTGCGGAGTCCGATCATCACATCCTCCCCCACTAAAAGAGTTTCGTCCTCGAAACGGACTAAACAATAATCCTCAGTCCGATGTCTCGAATAAGTAGGGGTGAGCATCCCTCATCTCCGACTCGAGCTCCCATGTAGCCTCGCGCTCGTCATGATTGCCCCATTGGATCTTCACATAGGGAATGGCCCGACTGCGTAATTCTCTCACCTCTCGATCCAGAACTCGCAGTGGGCGTTCTTCATACCTCAAATCCTCGCTGATCTCAAGCGGTGTGAAGTTGATGACGTGCGATGGGTCGAAGATATACTTCCTCAAAGTAGAAACATGAAATACATCATGGACACCAGCAAGCCTTGGAGGAAGTGCGAGTCGGGTAGGCAACTGGCCCATACGCCCCAATACCTCAAAGGGTCCAATTATCGGGGGCTAAGTTCCCACGAATGCCGACCCTCCTGATTCCTTTGGACGGTGAGACTTTCAGGAATACATGATCACCAACCTGAAACTCTAAGTCTCGTCGCCGAACATCGGCATAACTCCTCTGTCGGCTTTGGGCGGTCTGAAGATGCTTTCGAATCACTCGGACCTTCTCCTCTGCCTCTAATAATACATCTGGTCCCAAGGTCCGCCTCTCGCCTACGTCACTCCAATAAAGCGGTGATCGACACTTGCGTCCCATACAACGCTTCAACGGAGCCATCTGAATGCTTGCTTGAAAGCTATTGTTGTACGCGAACTCAGCCAAGGATAAGTGTCGAATCCACCCTCCGCCGAAATCCAAGACACAAGCCCATACAACGCTTCAACGGAGCCATCTGAATGCTTGCTTGAAAGCTATTGTTGTACGCGAACTCAGCCAAGGATAAGTGTCGAATCCACCCTCCGCCGAAATCCAAGACACAAGCCCTCAGCATGTCCTCCAGGATTTGTATCGTCCCGTCTGACTGTCCATCCGTCTGCGGATGAAAAGCAGTACTGAACCTAAGCTGAGTTCCCAAGGTTGTCTGCAACCTCATCCAGAAACGCGAAACAAACCTCGGGTCTCTATCTGATACAATGGAGGCTGGTACTCCATGTAATCTACTATCTCATCTAGATATAGCTGGGCTAGTCGCTCAAAGTGGCCACGTAGTCTGCATGGGCAGAAAGTGTGCCGACTTGGTAAGTCTATCTACAACTACCCAGATAGCGTCTGCTCCTCCCTGTGCCCCTTGGCAATCCGACCACGAAATCCATTGTAATGTTGGTCCCATTTCCACTCGGGAATTCGGGAGACTTTGTAACCTTGCCAGCTGGCACTCGATGCTCAGCTTTCACCTGCTGACAAGTTAAACACTGAGCCACAAATCTCCCAATATCCCTCTTCATGCCTTTCCACCAGAAGTGGCCTTGAGGTCCTTATACATCTTAGTCCCACCAGGATGTAGGGTATAAGGTGTTAATGGGCCTCTCGCATATCTGCTCTCTGATCTCCGCATCTATTGGCACACATGCTCGGTCTCTGTACCTTAGTACTCCCGAAGCATCTATTGTAAAGTCCCCAGACTGATTACTCGGAATTTGATCTCTAATCCTGGTCAAGTGGGGTCCTCCTCTGTTTCTCCCTGATCCTGTCTAGCAGAGTGGCCTGCAAGACTAAAGATGTCATTCTAGCATGACCCCCAGGGGACACAACCTCTAACTCGAGCGTCTCATCTCCCCACACCCCCCCCCCCCCCCCCCCTTAATAGCGGTGCTTGGTCTGTGATCAACAGAGACAACCCTTGCACGCCCTTTACTCAAGGCTGTCACGCGACCACATTAGGCCTTGCCCGGGTGGTAGAGAATATCTACATCATAATCCTTAATAGCTCTAACCACCTACGTTGCCTCAAATTCAGCTCCTTTTGCGTGAACAGATACTTAGGCTCTTGTGGTCGGTTTGTAGATGTCA
>JAQNDB010000479.1:46554-81902 GCA_029204045.2 Tillandsia leiboldiana | reverse complement strand
AAAGAGCACCAGGCATCCACGCGTCCACATCTTCACCCTTCATGTGCTTTATGGCAAGTACGTCCGAGTCATTGTCCAACTCCACTGTTGAAAAGAATGCAACGGACAATGAATCGGATGATTCGGAAGGTGAAGATTTTGCTCTAGCCTACCACAGACTTTGAGGGATTCAAAGAAAGTGGCTAAGCAAAACAAGGGTTGAGAGGGAGATTGCAGGATCTCGAAGAAGAAGAAAAAAAAGGGTAACTCTCTCTCGACCGATCTTGAAGTGGAAAGGGAAAATCTGATAAAAGCAAATGTTTCCCTTCAAGAGTCCAATGAGCAACTCGAGAAGAATTATATAGATATGGTGAACAAAGCGAATTACTTCTTGAAGCTCTACGGCGAGGCGACGGGAAAAATTGGAAATGACAGAGACCATTTTCCAACTCAAGGATGACTTACAGCAATTTTCTTTGGAAGGAGTAAGTTGGATAAACTTCTTGGTCTTGGTCAAACAAACAAGTTCGGCCTCGGATACAATCGAACTGAAGACAATTTTAGTTCGGTTGGGACAGTTTTGTGCCTCAGTCGGTATCTCCTCCTCCCGACACCGGAAACACGACAACAACGACAACAAGCCTACTTCATCCTCTTCGGAATCGTCAAGCACAAAGGTATGTTTTCGTTGTAATTTTGCAGGGCACATTGAAAGAAATTGCAAGATTGGAGCTCAAAGATCAAATCAACCACATCTTGCAACTGCTACCAATAAGTTCACTCCCGGAATTCAAAGAAGGATTTTTCAAAAGAAAAGAACATTGGTAGTACTTCAAACAAGACGATGACAAAAGAAAAAGATCAATCATACAAGACGTCTTCATCAAGGAAAATTTCTCAACCATTGCCAACATACTCCAAAACTCAAAAGGTTTGGGTATGCAAAGGTGAAAACCCTCCTTGTCTTAATCGTTCTACGATTAAATGTTGTAGTAGTTTTTGTAGACTATCTTTTTCTTTCTTTTGGCCGACCCGTCAACCATCTTTGGGAGGTAAATGGTATATTTTTTATTGGTTGATGATTTCTCTCGGTTTCTTGGGTAGCATTTTTAAGAGAAAGCTGATACGTTTGACTCTTTTCATGAGATTTGCCATCGTATTATGATTGAAAAGAATGAAAAGATCATTCGTGTTAGAAGTGATAGAGGTGGAGAATTCATTAATTCAAAATTCATTGACTTTTGCACTTCAAACGGCATTAAGCATGAATTCTCGGCACCCTATACACCTCACAGAATGGTGTTGTCGAGCGCAAAAACAGGGTTGTTCAAGAGATGGCGCGTGTTATGCTTCATAGCCGGAATTTACCGCTACATTTTTGGGCTGAAGCTGTGAACACCGCTGTCTATGTCATTAATCGAGTTTATTTGCGCCCGGGAACGTTAAATACACCATATGAACTATGGTTTGGTAGAAAACCCAACATCAAATATTTTCGTATCTTCGGGAGTCGATGTTACATTTTACGTGACCGTGAAAATCTTGGAAAGTTGACTCTCGAAGTGATGAAGGGATCTTTTTGGGGTTATTCTACGAATAGTAGAGCATATCGAGTATTTAACATTGAATCTAAGACGATCGTAGAATCTATAAATGTTAAAGTAGATGAAGCTTTTCACTTTGAATCTGAAAATCTACCCTCGATATCTCTCTAGATGATGATTCTCCTGCTAGTGCATCTTCTCATAATAATACTTCCAATATTAATGATGCATCTAATGGTTCTTCTAGTTTATCTGATGTGCAGGAATCATCTCATATACCTCCGAGTACTCCGTTTCAACAAACGCTACGAATCTCCAAGGATCATCCGGAATCGAACATTATTGGAGATCCACAAGAAGGAGTTAGAACTCGGAGGCAGTTGGTTTGTGGATTCGCTTGCTACGTATCTTTAATCGAACCAAAGAACATAGATGAAGCTCTTCAGGATGACTACTGGATTAAAGCAATGCAGGAAGAGCTCCATCAATTTGAGCGAAACAAAGTCTGGGAATTAACGAAGCCTCCAAAGCAACATAATGTGATAGGTACCAAATGGATCTTCAAGAACAAGAAAAATGAGGATGGTACTATCATCAGGAACAAGGCACGATTAGTTGCTCAAGGCTACTCTCAAGTAGAAGGTATAGACTTTGATGAAACATTCGCCCCTGTAGCTAGACTCGAGTCCATTCGTATACTATTTGCTATTGCTTGTCATTTTAAAATCAAATTATTTCAAATGGACGTTAAGAGCGCATTTCTAAATGGGTTTTTAAATGAGGAAGTTTATGTGGCTCAACCGAAAGGTTTTGTAGACCATAAACAACCTAACCATGTTTTTCGTTTGAAAAAGGCTCTTTACGGTCTGAAACAAGCACCGCGAGCATGGTACGAAAGGTTAACAAAGCACCTTTTGGAGAAGGGCTATACTCGAGGGGGAGCTGACAGGACTCTCTTTGTGAAGCATTATCAAAGCAATTTCATTGTAGCACAAATCTATGTCGATGACATTGTATTTGGCGCAACAAGAGATAATGATGCTTCTAAATTCGCGGAGACCATGGAAAGCGAATTTGAGATGTCCATGATGGGCGAATTGACTTATTTCTTGGATTGCAAATTAAACAAAATGATGAAGGTATTCACTTGAGTCAATCCAAGTATGCAATGGAGTTGGTCAAAAAGTTTGATCTAGAAAATTGTAAAGATTTTCCGACTCCAATGGGAACTAGCCACAAGGGACTTGGAAGTGAATCACATAGTGAGAATGTAGACGAGAAACTGTATCGAAGTATGATTGGAAGTCTACTTTACCTCACGGCTAGTCGCCCGGATATATCCTTTAGTGTTGGGATTTGCGCGAGATATCAATCAGCACCAAAGGAGGTTCACCTGAAAGCGGTGAAAAGGATCATCCGGTACATCAAAGGATCAATTAATTTCGGAATTTGGTATCCTATGGGAACAAGTTTGGATATTGTTGGATACTCAGATGCCGATTGGGCAGGATCAGTGGATGATCGGAAAAGCACGAGTGGTGCATGCTTCTATCTTGGCCATTGCCTTGTTGCATGGCACAGTAAAAAGCAGAATTGCATAGCACTCTCGACTGCCGAAGCGGAATACATTTCAGCTGGAAGTTGCTCAACTCAACTCATTTGGATGAAAGCGTATTGAGCGACTTCCGCATTTCAGCATCTTCGGTAACAATTCTTTGTGACAACACAAGTGCAATTAACATTTCTAAAAACCCTGTGTTGCACTCTAGAACAAAACATATTGAACTTAGATATCATTTTCTTAGAGAGCTAGTTGAATCAAATACTCTTCAACTTTCATATATTTCAACTGAGGATCAATTAGCTGACATTCTAACAAAACCTTTGGATCAAAAACGTTTTATTCATTTGCGAAAAGCAATTGGAATGCTTTCCTTGAAATAAACTTCTTTTTGAAACCTTTGCTTAGGATAGGTTTTGTTTTTGTTTTGTTTTGTTCATTATCTATGTTTGTACATAGGACATTAATTGAGCATAGATCATAATTGACTTTAATTGCATCTTTTCGCACATTTAGAAATTTATTATGCTTTTGCCATCATAATATTTCACTGTTGCAATGATCATTTATGTTAATTAAATCATCTTCTAAGTGATCAAAGTCAATTTCTCTCTCAATGATCTCTTGGTATAGTCATTATCTTATTTGACTGCTTAGTCGAGTATGAAATCGAGATCAATTTTTGGTTGAATACTTTATATCTTAAATAATTGATAGCCAATTGAGGGGGAGTCAAAGAAATGTAAAATGCTCAAAAGATGTGGAAAGAGTTACATCCCAATGAGGAGTGTGAAAACTACCACCACATGGAGGAAAGAGCTACCACCTCGGTCGTCCGAGTATTGTGTGCAGCTACCACATGTATACCAAGCATGGTTGTTCAATTTTGATTAAGTAAAATGCATGTTGAAATACTTGACTCTGTCAAATTTCAAGGTTGGTATAAGGTGGGATTTTAAAGAAAGATGCTCAAAGAGCCACTCTCTTCAACAGATTGTCTAGATAAATTATCTACCATATTGGGATTTCAAACATCTATTGATCTTTGTATTTCATTTTCTTTACTGAATTGATGATTTGATAAAGGCATTACTCATAAGATCAAGTTAGATGTAATTGAAGGTGTTCAACTTTAAGGGATTTAATTTTTGTAAATTCTCGTTTCATTTTTGGATATTATTGATAGATTTGGCATAATCTAATTCTTGTTGTATGAAACGATGATTTTTGTTTAAAGTTGATACACATTTGTGCTTACAATCTTTTTCTGGATTTTATGAATTTTTCTGAAATTTTTCTGAAGAAAAAGTTGGAGCCGATCCGGATCGGGCAAGTTGATCCGGATCCCGAACGCAGGCTTCTTCCTGCGGCTGGCCGATCCGGATCGAAATCTCGATCCGATCCGGATCACGGCTAGGGTTTTAATAAGAACAAAAGGGTTTTGATTTCTTTTACCTTAATCTTTTGTTCTCAAGTCTCCAGAGCCTCTCTCTCTAGAACTATTGCACCTTGGAGCTTTCAAACTCAAGTTCTTCAATCCAAGTAAGTTTTATTGATCAAAATCTCGGTTTTTCACCGTTTTTCTCTTTTTCCTCAAAACGTGATGATTTTTCTATCTTTTTGTTTGTGGATGGTTTTTGATCAAATTTCTTTTGAAATAAGAACTCTGGGTAGATTAGTTTTGATTATATGCTAGGTATTCTCCTGATTAACGGATTTTTAGGCTTCGATTTCTAAAATTTCGGTTTTAGGGCATATAATAAGGATTTTCGAAAATCATGCAATTGATCTATTTTTAAAAGTCCTTTTGCAAAACTAATTTGATTCTTAGTCTCTCTACATGATTATGATTGTTTGGGTACAATTTTTCAAATCTTTGAAAATTAACAATTTTTCATGTGTTCTTGAGTTGGTCTTCACAGGATTTCAATCTTCTTAAGGCACTTGGATCAATGGGATTCTCATGGATCATTCTTTGTTGGTCACTATGGTGCACACTCGGGCCACAAACAAATTAAAGAGAGCTAAGAAAACACAACAAAAGGTGAGTTTCTTATGATCAGCGACACAGAAGTGGAAGCAGATTGTCAAGAGATAGATTGGACTGAATTAACAGATGATGATGACTCATTGCCTGAACAAAAGGCGTCTGAAGGTTCAAAAGGAAAAGCTTCCGATGGATCAAAAGGAAAGGGACCATGGACACAGGAAAAGCGCCTATGGCTACACCAACCATCTCTGTGAAAAGAAAACGAGTGACTAGACGTTTTGGACTACGACGAGACGCTGATATTGACACGCCAATAGTTCCTGACTCACCACCTCGTGAGGAACAAGTGTTCGTTAATGCGGATCGCCTAAGGGCATTTGAGAATCGTGAGTGCATTGGCGAGAGGCATGTTAATATTGAGGCTCTACGAGATCACTCCCCCGAGTTTGGTGTTCTGATTGAACAAGCAAACCTTATTCAAATATGCCGATTCCCAGAAATGCTTGGATACTGTCTGCATCACGTGAGGACCTTCTATACAAATGCACGGCACCTTCGAGAAAATGAAAATGGTCCGATGGAGTTTTACACGAATATCCAAGGCACAAGGTTTAAAATCACTCCACAGTTAATTGGCCGAGGTATTGGGAATGCAAGCCAGCAAGACAGGAGTTAATTACCTGAAGGGAAAGGTTTTGACAAACACGATGTGGCAAATGGTCATAAAGGGAATATGTTTGGAGGGAACTCAATCACGGAGAAGTCTATCAAATCCAAAGAACTTCGTCTTGAGTACCGGTTTCTAAACTTCATCACTTGTTACAATATCCTTCCAAATATGCAGACGAAAGTCTTGAGATGGGATCGAATGTTGTTTTTGTATCTCTTAGGACATCCGTCAGAGGCAATGGGATTAAATATCAACATTCCATACATTATTTGGAATAGAATGACGAGATATGTTGAGCATCCTCATCCCACTGAAAGGATCCCATTTCCATTGATTATAATGAGGATCTTAAAGAGATTTCAAGTTGATATTAGTTCAACAACTTATCATCACTGCTTGGGCATGATCGATGAATCCACCATTGTCAAGTCCCTTCACAAATTGCCTCATGTCACTCCAGTTCCTCCATGCGGAACGAAACCTACTACCGGCACTTCTGCATCACCATCACAACCAGCACCCACACCAGCAGATGAAGCATCAGTCTCATCCATCTACAAGGAACAACAGCGACTCTCAAACGAGCAAGAATGCATGGCTACTGATTTCGCTGAAATGAGAGAGGATATCAAAGAAGTTAAGAAGAACAAGCTTCTATGAACAAACGGATCAAGAAAATGTTTCAGAAGCTTGGGTGTATCAGCTCCGACGACTCTGCAAAACTTTGTTCTAATCTTTTTTTTTGCAGGTTTTTACGTTTTTGTTATTATTCAGCTCTCACGTTTCTTTATTCTGATCTATTTAACTCTCCTTAAAATTTTTGTAATTTTGGCTTTGTTTGTGACAAAAAGGGGGAGAGAGTTTAGAGAGAACTTGAACAATGATTGAACAATGATGATGTGAATGTGTGAACATCAAGGTAAGTATCACTTCAACTTTGACTTTGGTGAAGGGTAAGTATCACAACTTTGGTTTTTATCTTGTGATTTGTTGCATGTTCCTACTAACTATTCGACTAACTATTTGGACATGTATTATTACTAACAAGTTGTTTGATTACTAACAAAGCAAAGTTATGACATTTGGAATTTTATTGCTTAGAAGATATGTTAATGTTTGATTGTGATCTTATTACATATCTGAATTACTCAATGTCATGGTGAGCATAAACTCTATCTCTGTTAGGTTTTGAATGCTAAATATTCTTGAGGTATCTAACGATCTCTTTTTGTCAAGAATGATTTCTTTGTGCAGAGAGTACAGATGTCTAAGTCTAGAGTCTGTTTTAGGAGTTTATCTCATGTTTTTAAATTTTTGGATCTCCATTGTAAATTTTTGTTGTATGGTGATAGCAACAAAAATATCTTTTTGAATTTTCTTTAGTGGATCTGTGTTTTGTCACGAAACCGCCAAAGGGGGAGATTGTTACGGAATTTGAGTTGGCGTAGTTTCTGAAAGGTTCAAGTCTTGAAGATTGAAGGTGAAGAAAGTTGGATCATTTAACTCAATCTCAAGAAAGAAGAATTCAAAAGGATCAGGTATGTTTAACTAAAATTTATTGGTGATCCGAATACTTCTTGTAGTGTAGAAACACCTGGAAGAATTTTTAATTGCATAAAAATCAAAAACTGGTGTTCGGACATGTTCAGGATCCGGATCAGAGCCAGCATCCGGATCCCGAAGGTTGTTGTTTCATACATTACTTCAATCCGGATCGCAGCATCTCACGATCCGGATCCCGAACGTTGAGTTTTCTGAATTGTATGAACGATCCGGATCAGGCATTCCGATCCGGATCCCGAACGATTGTTTTTCTGGAAACCGTCTTTCTTGCTACTGCAATCCGGATCGCCCAAATCCGATCCGGATCGCCGTCCGTAAAAATTCCAGAAATGTTAGGTTTTTGATTCTTATCTCCTTCCAAATGTTTCTAACCTATAAATAGACCCTATGACTCTTTTTCGAGGGCAAGGATGTGAATCCGATAAAGGAAGAGAGCCGTCATAATCAAATATCATCTTATACGGCCTAGATCCACATATAGAGAAGAAAGGAAATCATTAGAGAATACTCTATGTTTCTTCATCTATATTGATTAGTTTGATTCTAGGTTTTCATACTCACATCTTGAGTTGAATCAAACTAATGAATACTTAGATGGTATTTCCGATCTATCTTTGATCTAAGTATTCGGCGGATCATCACCACCCAAAAACAACGATTTCCCCAAAATCGGCGCGTGGATTCGCGTGTCCTTGTGGATTCAAGGTTCAACCGCTCTCGTGGATTCGGAGCGAGGCACGTTCGTGGATTCGAAGGGTGCTACTGGGTGAAGACCGTGGATTCGGTCGGACGTCGTGGATTCGACGTTGGACGCCGTGGATTCGGCGTTGGGCGCAGATCGTGGATTCGAGAAGCGTCGTGGAGCGAGCGGAGAAGATCCTCTAGGAGCGTATGGAAAAGGTTGAGTCGTAAGTGTGTACGGTAAATCACCTTGTACGTGTTTTAATTCTAGTGGATTTCGCCGTGTTATCGGTCCCGTGGTTTTTTACTCCGGTGATGGAGTTTTCCACGTAAAAATCTTGCGTGTTATTTTTATTTCCGCATTGGGTTTTTATCGCAACGATTTTTGAGTGTTTATACGTTTACACCTATTCACCCCCCTCTAGGTGTTTCTTCCCCTATTTAGATCTATATACATATAACCAACAAAAAATCAGTTGTCAGAAATTAAAATTATATCCTACATTTGATTCATCCTTTTGGTTCTTTTTGTTTTTCGGCTCCTTTTTCATCATCTCTTTTCTTTTTCTCCCCTTATTTTGAGCATCTCTGTTCTCCCCCTATCTCTGTTCTCCCCCTATTTCAGTTCTCCCCCTTTTTGTCACAAATTGTCAAACAGTGAATATAGGCAAAAAGAAATCACTAACAGCATTAATTCATAGAGAAAGAGAGATAAAAGCTCAGTTCCGGTATATAACAAAAACGCAGATTTCGTACCGGTCCTCGAAGGCAAAAATCACAAAAATTCTTGAAACAAATCCACATTTTGAAATCTTTCAAATACCGATTTGTATTCCATCAAGAAAACAATTTAAGTGCTTGAAAATTGTGAGATCACATAGATGTCATTCAATCCAATTAATTTTACAAAAATTAAAAAGATTTACTCCGAAATCATGAAAAACAAAGATAAGACATTATAAACCTTTTTCATATTATATACGTCAAACACAAGTCATCAAAAATAATCTTGAGATCCAAAGTCTATCAAGATATAACGGATTTACAAAGATGACTTACAGAGATTTCCAAATGACATCAATTTTGAATTTTACCCTTCTAAATTGAGATATGCACTAAAATACCTAAGGGTGGCTCTTTGAGCATCTTTTAACTATCCCACCTTATACCAACCAGGAGATTGTTCAAAATAAGAACTTTGAATTTAAATCTCCGAATGCTTCAACTAAACAATTTCAAAAATATTTTTCTAGCATCCAAAACACGTGGTAGCTTCACACACTAACCGGACGACCGGGGTGGCAGCTCTTTCCAACATGTGGTGGTAGTTTTCACACTCCTTTCGGATGTAACTCTTTCCACATCTTTTGCAATTCATTTCATTACCCTTGTAAGAAAATACAATCTCTTATGTGAAAGAATTAAATCCCAAATTTTAGTCTATCGGTTGTCTCATGTTTATCACAAAGAATTCACACAACCGAGATAGGTTAAGCATCTAAAGATCACACATGATTACTAAAATTTGATGAATATAATTATCAAAAACTCCTATAATGAAGTATCTTCAAGAATTATGATTATGGAGTAAAGTTGATAATTCATATAAAATTAAATTGGAGTGAATGAAAGTGAAACCCTTTTTATTCAATGCACTTGTTCGTTAAAACCCTTTTGTTCAAACACAAAACATAAAAACGAAGAGCATTGAAAACATGTAATGCAGAGATTTAGAAAAATATGAAAGGAAAACCAATCAAAGCATTACATACAGTAATAAGCTATTTAGAACTTAAGACATGGAAAGATATCACCTTTCCGTATTTAAAATTGTCGAATTTTGGGTTGTCTTGATTCATTGTGGCCAGGAGTTGATAGCTTTGACTGTTGGTCCACCTTAGGTCTTTGCCTCGCAATGATCCACTTGTATGATTGATGTTGTGGCTTGGACCTTTGGTGGATTGAGTGAACTCCATTGACTTGATGTGTCTTTTGATTCCGTTGAGTTCGCTCCGTAGATGAAGTTACCGAAGAATTCCTCTTTCTCTTTTTCGGGCACATCTTCATCAAGTGTCCTTCAAGTCCACATTGGTGACAAGTTCTTCCTCTCAATTTAGTTGTGGAACTTGAAGCCTTCACAGTTTGGTTCTTTTTAAAACCCAAACCAACTTTGCTTGTTTGACCTAATCCGGACATACGGTCAATGTTTTTGGAACCGGTTGAAAGCCTTTGTATGTCGGATTTGAGTTGATGAACTTGCTTGGTCAAAGCTTGGTTGGTGACATGAATTTCCTCAAACTGTTTTTCTAGAAAACCAATCTTGTCCATATATGATTTAGCGTTTGTCTCCGATTGGTTTCGCTCTTCTTGGAGGATTTTATTGTTATCCAATAAACGTTCTCGTTCCTCCTCGAGATCATGAAGTTTTATCTTTAAAGCATGATTCTCGTCTTGAATCTCAAGTCGTTGCTTCCTCAACTTCTTAATATGCTTGGCCATCTTCTTTGATTCCGTAAGAAGTTGTTGATATGCCTCAACGAGTTCTTCTTCGTCCGACTCCCCCTCACTTGATGACTCTCCTCCGGATGTTGATGTTTCATGCAAAATCAAAGGAATAGAGTCAGTGATTAAGGATGATAAGCAAATATTAGAAGAGGAAATTTGAGAGGCATGAAAGGCAACGACTTTTTCCTCTTTACTTGAAGTCGATTCATTAGAAGTAGAATCGTCCCAAGTTTTCGCTTGCAAAGCCTTCTTTTTATATGATTTCGGAGAAGGACAATCCGTTGAAATATGGCCGTAGCCTTTGCATCTATAACATCGGATTTCCCCTTCGAATTCATCTTTTTCCTTAGAAGGTTTTGCAAAGCTTTTGAGGTTAGAGGATTTAGAACCCGATGATCCTTTAGATGGTTTCGAGGATGAAGATCCATCGGTTCGATTCTTCCAAAACTTCCGACGAAATTTCTTTACAATCCGCGCCAATTGTTCTTCAAAATCGGCAAAAGTGATTTCATCGTCGGAACTTGATTCGCCATCTTCTTCCTTTGTAGATTTGAATGCTACACCTGTAAGCTTAGAAGAAGACTTGGAAGAAACTTGATTAGTAGGAAAAGTCATCTCATAAGTTTGTAAAGCACCTACTAATTCCTCTACTCTCATCTCATCCGGATGACTAACGGTTTCAATGGCGGTAACCTTTTCCCTAAACCGTTCCGGAAGAGTCCGAAGTATCTTTCTTACAATTTTCGACTCTGGGATCTTTTCTCCTAAATTAGCAAAAGTATTGATTACATCTTGAAGTCTAGTGTAATAATCTGTAAACAATTCATGCTCTTCCATATGAATAGAGTCAAATTGACTTGTAAGCATCTGGAGCTTTTGAATTTTTACAAGATTAGTACCCTCATGTGTAATTTTGAGAATATCCCAAATTTCCTTCGCGGTTTCACACGCGGAAATTCGTGTGAACTCAGTCAAGGAAAGAGAATTAAATAAAGCGTTCATACCTTTCCCATTGTAAGAAGAACTTTCGAATTCCTCTTTGGACCATCTAGAGCGAGGTTTTGGGGTAGTAGAATTTCCTACTTCCTCAATAGGGTGAACCCAACCGTATTCCACGGATTGCCAAACCCGCTCATCAATTGCGATGAGAAAAGCTCTCATCCGCACTTTCCAATAAGCATAATTAGTCCCATCAAAAAGAGGAGGTCTATAAATATTACCACTTTAATCCGACATGATAGATAAACCTAAAACCCGCTCTGATACCACTTGTTGGTTTTTATATATTAAGGATCCACACGGATCTAAATAGGTACTATCAAACAACTAGAGGGGGGGGTGAATAGGTGTAATACTTATAAAACCAATCTCAGTGCAAAATAAAAACCAATGCGGAAAATAAAAATAGCACACCGAGATATACGTGGAAACTCCAATCCAGGAGAAAAACTACGGGACCAACACGCAATAACAATCCACTAAGAATAAAAGAATAACAAGGTGATTACCGACTCCACGGACTCAAACCCCTCCTTCAACTTCTTCGGACCTTGCGCTCACCGATTGCACGTCCACTGCACACGTTCGAATCCACGAATGCCACTCGAATCCACGAGCACACGTTTCGAATCCACGAAACGCCTTCAACACATCGAATCCACGATGCTACGTCGAATCCACGACGCAAACTTGATAAAAGCTTCGATGGTGATCCTTTGCTTAGATTATCATTGAGGAACCGTAGAAGGAATCTCTAAGTAAAGACTAGATCAATTCGACAAAATATAGATCTTGAAAGAACCGTCGAATTGACCTAAAAGAGGCTATAAAGAAGAACGATAAAAACCTAGCCTCTAGGGTTGCTCTCAAGTGTTTTATAAATTAATCGGTAGTTCTTGAGAAACCCTAAGTGTCTATTTATAGTTTAGAAACCTTTGGAAAGAGATAAGCATCAAAAACTGACTTAACAGAATTTTTCCCGCACGACGGTCCGGACTGGATTAGGCTGATCCGGACTGTCGTCTTTTTTTCAGCAATTCCTGAAAAAACAAGGTTCGGGGTCCGGACTGGAATCCACGGTCCGGACCGGATTAGCAAAACAGTCCTGAACAGAATTTTTAGTCCTGAACGAATTTCCTGAAAAAATAGTTTTTGACTTTTATGCAATGAAAACTTATCCAAATGTTTCTAAACTACTCAAATGTATTCGAATCACCAAAATTATTCAGTTAAACGTACCTGATCAATCCGAATCCATTTTCCTTAAGATTGATGTATATGATCCACAATTCTTCAACTTCAATCTTCATGACTCAAAACACTGAGTGTCAACTTGAGCTCTTGTTGAATCTTCTCTAAGTCTTCGATTGCTGATTGACAATTTGATCATTTCAAGACTCCGACTCAACTCACGAAATATGCCAACACAAAAAGCCGTAACAACTTGAGCTCGTTGGGGTCGCTCCCCTCGAGTTACGCCCCGGGTGCGTGTTGATGATGAGATGATGTTGCGCCTAGTTGATTTACTAGTGGTCGCTTGATACCCCTGGCCGAGTTACCATGGGGTCACTTTGCGTGAGATTGAGATAGTCGGTTTAGGACGCCCCACATAAATCCCGTCCTCTTGTGGATGCGTGGTAGTGGGCAGGTGCGTTCGTTCCTAGACGACAGGCGCAGGCTGGACTGAGCCAGTTTTGGCAGTCCTTGAGATTAGGTGATTTGAGCGGGTGGTTACCTATTATGTTCTTAGATGGGTTTCTTTCCTTTGAGCATTGATACTGAGGCATCTTAGCAGTAGATCTCACACCCGCTGCGGTGACAGGTTTGAGGTAGCTGTTCCGGCTTGGTTCGCGCGGAGACAGCAGATCGAGGTGAGGACGTGGCCGATTAGTTCCTTACCAGCATTGAGAGTCCGAGGTAGATGTACCCGGTATATTTTTTATGTTTCCACTTTTGTACTGGACATTCTGAGAGATCTGTGAAGATTGTATTTATTTTCATAGCTTGACAGACTTTGTATTGAGGATTCTTATTTATCCAGATGTTCAGTTGATTTCAGTAGCTATTAGTTCTTTTTCAGCTCTGATACATGTTTAGCTATAGATTTTTTGCAGGGTAGACGCTTCGTCTGTGCGGCAGTTTCCGTACAGACGGCGGATCAGTTGGCGAGCCCGGGTCGCAGTTTGACCCCGGGGCGTGACAGATTAGGGTGGTATCAGAGCCTAGGAATGTAGGTCGTTGAGGACTTAGAGACCCTAGGCTATTGCTTGGACAGTAGGATGACTGTCGAGAGAGACGCGACTTTAGCGAGAGTCCTGATTGAGTTTGTACCTCCCCCAGAGGATTGGGGCGAGTGATCTTACATGTTTTTTCTCTAAAGATGATTATGTTGGCTGCAGACAACATAATGCTTTAGTATGGGTAACATGTTCTAGACTTTCGCTTGATTGGGTAGAGAGAGTTCTTGGTCCTAATGTTTGTTCTGTTGCAGTGGTTTTGATGCTTCCAAGACGCCGTGCAGCGACGAGGGCGTGTTTGACCTTGGATGAGGAGTCGAACAGCGGGAGGTTAAATGGATAGAGCAGAGTGAGTTCTGAGAGTTACAGGCCCAAGTAGCTCAGACATTTGAGGCGATGCGGAGCCAGGAAGAGAACATGGAGCACGTGATGCGCATGCTTGAGCTGAGAGCATCTCCCGGGGTATCGCCAGTAGTACTTCCGGCCACGACATCGTCGATTTCGACCCTGATCGCACCACGGATGGTGCAGAAGCAGCGAGAGGTTACTGACCGGTTATTTACATCATTCAGTTCCATCCCCTGCAGATTTCGGGATAGAGTTTGGAGCCTTGGGAGGTCGAGAACTGGATCGCTGCTATGGAAGAACTGTTCGAGGATTCGTTCATCCAAGTGAAGCATCGGGGCGCTTGGTCATGCATTTTGGATAAGGACGCCGAGAGTCGGTGGCGTCGAGTTCGTCCTGTTGGACCACCGGGAGCGCAGTTGATGACCTGGGGCGAGTCTCTGCGACGGTTGAGCAGTGTACCCCTTGTCGCCCAAGATAAGGCTTAGAGGTTGATTATGTTTGAGAGGGGACTGCATCTGGATATCTATCTCTTTGTGCATTCTCGGCGAGTGCCGACTTTAGATGCAGCGATTGGGCATGCTCGATGGATTGACCGAGGATCAGTGATCACGTCCAGGAGGGACGAGGAGCGAGGGACCAGCTCCAAAGAGAGGCGTCCAGGATCGCCTGATTTTTTTGGGATAGTCGAGTGGATCGAGGTTGTCATGATTCCAGTCCCAGGATCATGAGTCTCAAAGGACACAGAGACCAGGAGGTTCTCGATAGTCGAGGCACCAGCAGTAGTGTCAGGATGAGTTTGTCACTTGCGGTGGGCCGCATTCATCGCCTTAGTGTGACCTCGGGAAGGAGCGATGTTGTCCATATGGATAACCGAGAAAAAAGTGTCCTACACCACTTGGTCCAATGGAAGCAATAATAATAGTGCTAGGAAACTAAAATCCTCAATATCAAAATGCGGCTATGCAACATAATATATCACTACACTAACTGTGTATACTCATCGACCCAGCACTACTCTGTCTAGCCACACTAGGCTGCTAAGCACCAACTCGGCCACTATGCCGCTGTATACAGGGTCAAACTAACCCGGCCACCTTGGCCACTCTAATTTCTCTTTATTCTTTAAATTCTGGTGCTGTGACGCCCCACTTCCCAGGGGGTCACCCATCCTAGAACTACTCTAGCTCTAGCACGCTTAACTCTCATGTTCCTCTTGGATTTTGCTACCATCCAAAATGCTATAGCCGGGTTAGAGATTTAGTCCTATTATATCATTTATATAGAGGACTAATCCAAATTCCGGGGGTGTTACATTCTTCCCCCCTTTAAGCCCTGACGTCCACGTCAGGCTCAAGCACACTCACAAGCACCAGGCGATGTGAGACTCGTCTCGCTAGCCTTAGCCGACCTTGTGAGGAGCTGCACTCCACTCACAACGGTCATTAGCCGGGGAGCCTCGCTCTACCCGCTATATTACCCTGGCTCAGCCGAGACTCATCTCACATTTCCGGCTGGTGAATGGCTCTGATACCAACTGTGACGCCCCACTTCCCAGGGGGTCACCCATCCTAGAACTACTCTAGCTCTAGCACGCTTAACTCTCATGTTCCTCTTGGATTTTGCTACCATCCAAAATGCTATAGCCGGGTTAGAGATTTAGTCCTATTATATCATTTATATAGAGGACTAATCAAAATTCCGGGGGTGTTACAGGTGCTTTAGTTCAAGTTAACCCTCAGAAATTCTTATCCAACGGGCCCCAGCCCGGTAGTCCTGCTACCATAAGATAAGATTTCTAAGGTTGCCGATAACACTCGCAAGTGTTACCCCGTCCTACGGGAGAAACGTGCCAGATGGGTCACTGCCCTGGAGCGGGATACACCTGCGCCTCCAACAAGGGTCACGTTTCCTCCCCGAAGGTACGCCCGTTTTATCTTTATATTTTTCTTTCTTTTCTCTTCTTTTTCTTTCTCTTTTTACTTTAGTTCTTAGCCTCTTTGCCTTAGAACACTTGCTTTTCTTTCTTATTCGAGCTTATAGCTCCCATTTTGCCACTGGCAAATCTCTTTCTCTTTTCTTTGAGCATTTAGCTCTTTACTTTCACTTTAAGCCTTTCGAAAGTACCTCGTCCGACGGGTCACTGCCCAGGGAGTCCTGCTCCACTTGACGAGTCTCAAATTCGAAGGCGCCATTTACATTCTCTTTATGCTTTTTAGCCACTTTTAGCTTGCTTTTAAACTTTGCCTTTTTACAACAATTTACCTCTTATCCTAGGTCTCGCCATAAGGATAACTAGAGAGTCTCCTGGACTCTTAAACATTTCTCTTTTATTTCTTTAACTCAAATTGAAGTTAAAGTTATTATCCATTTGCCCAGACACCCTATGACTTTCTAGGGTTGTATTTGTTTAATTCTTTAACCTTGGGATCTCATCCCACTTTCCTGATTCCTCACTGAATCCTAGAGTTAACTTAACTCTATTTTCAGGTTCCACTTTTAACTTAGAGTTACACTGACTATAATTTTCTGTTCCACTTTTATCTTAGAGTTACGCTGACTCTAATCTCCTGTTCCACCTTTATCTTAGAGTTACACTGACTCTAATTTTCTGTTTTCCCTTTCATGTCTCCACACTTGATCCACTTTTCCCATTTTCGTGATTCCTTACTGAATCCTAGAGTTAACTTAACTCTATTATCCTGTTCCATTATTAATTTAGAGTTACACTGACTCTAATTTTCTGTCTGTGAGTTTAAACTCCTCTGGATCACCTTAGGTTCCTTTTACCTAAGTTCCATGTCATACTCATCCTAGAGTTCCTTGACTCTATGTTGATCACTAGTTCACCTTAGGTCCCCTTTACCTAAGTTCCATGTCATACTCATCCTAGAGTTCCTTGACTCTATGTTGATCACTCTATCCAGTGTCCTTAGGTTATCCCCTAAGACAATGCCACTCGTCCAATCCTAGAATAACTCCTAGTTCGATGTCACTCGTCAAACCCCTAAACTAGGTTTTCTCCTAGTCCTACTACCAACAATTGTTGTTCCCTTATGTCACGTGATTCCTAGGGTTACACCCTAACATGATCACAATCATAATTGCTAATCCTTTTTCATGCATGGAGTCATTTTCATTTCATTCATCAAATAGTAATTACCTCTACGCATGCATAATCATCATATATCTTTGGCAACCAACAGTTGCACTTTTTCACTGTGTCCATTTGCACATGCACATCTATTCCTCTATCTCTGGCAACCAATAGTTGCACTCTTTCATCAGAATCCATCTACACATGCAATCATAATCATAATTACCTAACGCCTCTAACAGGCTACTATCATGCTTCGAATCGAAAAGCAAAGGAGCAAGGGGAGAGGTCACCCAATTTCGGTAGAATTCCCCACCTTGTAGTGTACCCAATTGCTTGTAGACACTTGCAATTGGTCTTCGCGCGATTCCACTTGTTCCCTCGAGCTTGCATGCAAAACAGTGCACCTCCCTCGAGTCTGCACGCAAAACGGTGCACGTCCACCAAACCTGCACGCAAAATGATGCACGTCACTAAAAACCCGCACGCAAAACGATGCACGTCATTTCAGTCTACACGCAAAATGGTGCGCGTTAAATCAACCGGCACGCAAAACGGTGCACGTACCTCGAATCTGCATGCAAAACGATGAACGGTCTGCTGTAGGGTTGCACGCAAAATGGTGGACGTTTTTCTAACCCTGTACGAAAAATGATGCATAATATTAGGGTCGCCATGCAAAACGGTGCGCGACAACACGATCGGCACGCAAAACAGTGCACGTACCTCAAATCTGCACGCAAAACGGTGCACGCCTCACTGTCGGGTTGCATGCAAAACGGTGCACATTTTTCTTGTCCTGCACGCAAATCGATGCAAAATATTAGACTTTGCACGTCAAACGGTGCGCGATAACACAAGTTGCACGCGAAACGGTGCACGCACTTCAAATCTGCACGCAAAACGGTGCATGCCTTACTGTCGGGTTGCACGCAAAACGGTGCACATTTTTTCTTGTCCTGCACGCAAATGGATGCAAAATATTTGACTTTGCACGTAAAACGGTGCGTGTTTTCCGAGTTTGCGTCCAAAACTGCGCATTTTTGTCGAATCCGCACGCAAAACGGTGCATTACTTCCACAACTGGCAAGCAAAACGAGGCGCGCCAAAATTGTCCCCGACAGTCCGCGCAGCAAGACGGCGCAGTATAACGCGATTCCTAACACGCAATACGGTAATGGGGTCAAATCTAAACTCAAAGGAGGCATAAAAACTGTGCCCAAAAATACCGTAAAAATAACGTTACCACGTACAATCGAGCCGCCCATCGGCTCTTGGGAACGCATCGCGCG
Organism: Tillandsia leiboldiana; assembly: GCA_029204045.2. Classification (NCBI taxonomy): domain Eukaryota; kingdom Viridiplantae; phylum Streptophyta; class Magnoliopsida; order Poales; family Bromeliaceae; genus Tillandsia; species Tillandsia leiboldiana. The sequence continues at coordinate 63,439 of JAQNDB010000479.1, read as the reverse complement.
CTCCTACCCACGAAATCCCCTCCATCTCTCTCTCTCTCTTTCTCTCTCTCTCTACTTGCTCGGTTGGAGAAGAAAATGGAGAAGGAGAAATTGGTACTCGGTTCGGAGGAGGAAGAAAAGAGGAAGAAAAGAAGAAGAAGAAGAAAAGGACGTAGGAGGGTTCATTGGACCCGGTCCGTGGCACCCACCAAGAGGGAACCGCCATGTGGCTGTCCACCCCACAGGTGGGCGCGCACCAGGCGCGCGCGCCCACTGCCTGCGCAGGAAGGCGCCAGCTGCGTGCCTTGCGCAGCAAGCCACCCCTCGAGCCGCGTGCCGTTGCCGTTTAGGAAATCCGTTTTCGTCCCGTTTTCTATCCATTTTTCGTCCGTTTCCGTCCAAATTTGACAGGCGGCTTCGTTTCAGCTTAATTAATCACAGAAAATTTTAAATTTTCAGTTTGGTCCATTTCTGGGCCACCAAAAGCCTCGCTGTATCCAGAATCGCTGGCGGACCCCGTTCTCGCAATCCGGATATCCTATCAACCCGAAATTCTTACTGTGGCCTTAAAACATAATTACGAAGCTCCCCAAATTTTCTCAGAATTTTCCGACACTGTTTGCGGAGCCCGTTCTCACTATCCGGCATCCGATCAACGCGAAACTTTTTCCGTGGTCTTAAAACATATTTACGGGGCTCCCGTAATTTTCTCGAAATTTTCCGACACTGTGAATTTTCCACTAAAAATCTGGGCCTCCCTTTCTCCAATAAAATTCCAGATTTCTCCATTTTAACCTGATTTGGCCCAACTCGCGTCCCAATGTTCTATACTTCCCTAACTTTCATAACACTAGTATTTCATACCACCTTTATCTACATTTATTTATGTGCCGAAAATCCGGTACTTTACATTCTACCCCCCTTAAAATAAGTTTCGTCCTCGAAACTTGAATCATATCTCGACTCCTACTTGTTCGAGAGGGAGGAATTCTTGCCCTCAATACTGGGCTCACTGTATATCGTGATCGGCATCAATTGCCTGCTCGCCGAGACTACACGAGCAACTCATTCATGAATCCCTATCGCAATTTAGGGGCAAACTCAGACCTGGTGTCTGGCCACTTTCACCAAATAGGTGAAAGACACAGTTGAGCACTTGCTCACTCCATTGCCACGAATTGCCCCGTCTTTTCTTGCGAAATTTCTACTTTAATTCCGCCATCATCTTTTCACAACGAGGTTGCATCTGCAACCAATTACACTTACCGCACTTTTCCGGTCGCTCCGCTGCCTAATGTGGAGGGCAAAGGCCAATCCACGAGTTCCCAGCTATCCCACATGCTACAAGCGCTCTGAGTCCACGGGTTATCAGCTAACCCGACATCTCGGACTACTAATAGGTTCACAGACCATTGTCCAATAGGGGCCTATAGCCCAACCAGTTCAACTCTGTATATGGCTCGCACTAGCACACAGACCCAATCGTCATACGGGTAGATCCTCACTTAGGATTACTACACCAACACTCCCACTAGGAGCTACAGTACCTCAATCACCACTAGCTCTACGGCCTGGTCACATCACACTCTCAGTGTACTAATCTCAGTGTACTAATAGCCTCAATGCTCACACGTGGCAGTCCATGTTCCCGGGTCATCGCTTGGATTACCGTCCCGACCAAATCTCTATCATGCCCCGCCATCAGGTCTCGGGCCGCTGTCTCTCACAGCTGACTGCGCCTGCCCACTGGGCTACAGGCCCACAGTCCACAAACATGGTCCAGGCACAGATCGTCCCCAAGCGAACCCGCTAATCGTCGCTACGCGACCACTATGCTCACTGAGCAAAACCAACTAACAAGTCGTCAATCCACGACCCAAACTCTCTATCAACTCTGGCCATACTGGGCAAAGACTACCATGCCACCTAATCAGCTCTCTCTGGCTAAACGGTACCTGTGCTCCATGAGCACCCAACAGTTGGGCGTCCTACGCCCCCATGCTAACTCGCAAAAATCTAGTGTTAAGCGATTTGCTTAAGCACCCCAACGACTCTTGTGCAACTCTCCCACTGGGTCGAGGCACCACAAATAACTGTCCACCAACTCTGGTGATTAACTCGCAAATCCTGCGGTGGCAATCCTCGCCATTGCACCGATCCATCAGAACGGCGCCACAAAACTCTCGCTCTATCGAGAGATCCACGCATCTTGAAGCCTACTCTAGGCCTCACTAACTCCACTATGCGGCAACTCAGCCACAATCAATACGCCACACGGTCACTACCGTCATCAGGGGCGAACTCACGCCGCCTGGCCCGTAAATCTTTCTTGCCCTAACCCTTAGGGCACATTAACTTGGTTCTCGCACATAGCGATCACCAGCGCTCCGTGAGTCGGTCTCTCACTGGACCTTACTAACCATACTTTGCCAGCAACCTAGCTGACACAAGCTTATAACACCCCTTGCTAAAGGTGCAGGGTATGCCGGCAAAAGCTCGGCGGCCACTGCCACCCTCTCTACTGTCGCCCCTACATGCGGCGACGCCGTATGCTCATTCGCTGTTTGTGCAGCCTCAGCTTGCTGCGCTATCAGTCACTGGAGCCTATCTATCTGCTCCGACAGTCACATCGACGCCACACTTAGGCGTTGGAATCAGCCTTCCTGTCGGCGGGAAATTTCCGCTGACGGCAAGAAGCTTGACCTGCTGCTGGATCACACCAACAAGTGCGGTCACCTTCTATCGCAGCTCGTGTACCTTGTTCGACCCAGAGCGCTCTCCCGGCACAAGTCGAAACAAGTGCGTATTCCTGCGTGGTGTCATCGCTAATATGCACACCAAAACGGAGTAACTAGCCCAATTTAACCATTGAGCAACGCGCAGTCCATATACCGACCAAAAAAAAAAAAAAAAAAAAGCTCGTCGACCCAATCATGCGAAAGTATAAGAGGGTACTCCTTTTCATATCCAACATTACGTTGTCGGCCGCCAACGTAATATCCGAAGAATGAAAGCTCGTCACCCTCGATCAGTCCCAACATCCCTTTTGGGAACAACAATAACCAATCAAATACTTTCGCCCAATAATCCACACACTCTCTCGTGCTAATCCCTAGGGTCTCCCTAAGGTTCACTAACCACCTAGGACTATTCCTAGGCTATGATACCACTCTAATCTGTCACGCCTCGAGTCCGCCAATTTGTACGGTTCGGGCACGCCAACAGACCCGCCAATCGGGTATGACCTTTCACTACCCGAAAGGAACGGTAATATCCATAATCATACAACAAGTATATGCGGAAGCTCAATATCAGAGTACTAAAAATCACTATAAATTTGAACTTTCATTTTATAAACAAACAGTTTAAGCGATAATGAAAGCATACAAGACTGAACCATAACTTAAATTTATTACAGTTTACATTTATGAACTTGCAAATAAAATTATTACAATTCCTTTACATAAATTCCTCACCATACAAGGTTCACTCAATAAATATATAAAAGGGATACCTCTGCTAGACCCTCTAGGTCTCTATGCTGCTGGGCCCTTGCCCCTGTCGTATGCCTCGCCGTCTGCATCTGAACCGTCTCGTCCGCTGTATCCCGACCCGAACCTGTGGGGGGTCACCCAAGGGGTGTGAGAAGTCCGACAGAGTTCCCAGTGGGTTCAACCACCGAGAAAAAAGTGTCCTACACCACTTGGTCCAATGGAAGAAATAATAATAGTGCTAGGAAACTAAAATCCTCAATATCAAAATGCGGCTATGCAACATAATATATCACTACACTAACTGTGTATACTCATCGACCCAGCACTACTCTGTCTAGCCACACTAGGCTGCTAAGCACCAACTCGGCCACTATGCCGCTGTATACAGGGTCAAACTAACCCGGCCACCTTGGCCACTCTAATTTCTCTTTATTCTTTAAATTCTGGTGCTTTAGTTCAAGTTAACCCTCAGAAATTCTTATCCAACGGGCCCGAGCCCGGTAGTCCTGCTACCATAAGATAAGATTTCTAAGGTTGCCGATAACACTCGCAAGTGTTACCCCGTCCTACGGGAGAAACGTGCCAGATGGGTCACTGCCCTGGAGCGGGATACACCTGCGCCTCCAACAAGGGTCACGTTTCCTCCCCGAAGGTACGCCCGTTTTATCTTTATATTTTTCTTTCTTTTCTCTTCTTTTTCTTTCTCTTTTTACTTTAGTTCTTAGCCTCTTTGCCTTAGAACACTTGCTTTTCTTTCTTATTCGAGCTTATAGCTCCCATTTTGCCACTGGCAAATCTCTTTCTCTTTTCTTTGAGCATTTAGCTCTTTACTTTCACTTTAAGCCTTTCGAAAGTACCTCGTCCGACGGGTCACTGCCCAGGGAGTCCTGCTCCACTTGACGAGTCTCAAATTCGAAGGCGCCATTTACATTCTCTTTATGCTTTTTATCCACTTTTAGCTTGCTTTTAAACTTTGCCTTTTTACAACAATTTACCTCTTATCCTAGGTCTCGCCATAAGGATAACTAGAGAGTCTCCTGGACTCTTAAACATTTCTCTTTTATTTCTTTAACTCAAATTGAAGTTAAAGTTATTATCCATTTGCCCAGACACCCTATGACTTTCTAGGGTTGTATTTGTTTAATTCTTTAACCTTGGGATCTCATCCCACTTTCCTGATTCCTCACTGAATCCTAGAGTTAACTTAACTCTGTTACGGAATTTGAGTTGGCGTAGTTTCGTGAAAGGTTCAAGTCTTGAAGATTGAAGGTGAAGAAGGTTGGATCATTTAACTCAATCTCAAGAAAGAAGAATTCAAAAGGATCAGGTATGTTTAACTAAAGATTCTTGGTGATCCGAATACTTCTTGTAGTGTAGAAACACCTGGAAGAATTTTTAATTGCATAAAAATCAAAAACTGGTGTTCGGACATGTTCAGGATCCGGATCAGAGCCAGCGATCCGGATCCCGAAGGTTGTCGTTTCATACATTACTTCAATCCGGATCGCAGCATCTCACGATCCGGATCCTGAACGTTGAGTTTTCTGAATTGTATGAACGATCCGGATCAGGCATTCCGATCCGGATCCCGAACGATTGTTTTTCTGAAAACCGTCTTTCTTGCTACTGCAATCCGGATCGCCCAAATCCGATCCGGATCGCCGTCCGTCAAAATTCCAGAAATGTTAGGTTTTTGATTCTTATCTCCTTCCAAATGTTTCTAACCTATAAATAGACCCTATGACTCTTTTTCTAGGGTTAACGCAGATAGAGCCGTCATAATCAAATATCATTCTATACGGCCTAAGATCCACATATAGAGAAGAAAGGAAATCATTAGATAATACTCTATGTTTCTTCGTCTATATTGATTAGTTTGATTCTAGGTTTTCATACTCATATCTTGAGTTGAATCAAACTAATGAATACTTAGATGGTATTTCCGATCTATCTTTGATCTAAGTATTCGGCGGATCATCACCACCCAAAAACAACGATTTACCCCAAAATCGGCGCGTGGATTCGCGTGTCCTTGTGGATTCAAGGTTCAACCGCTCTCGTGGATTCGGAGCGAGGCACGTTCGTGGATTCGAAGGGTGCTATTGGGTGAAGTGTGACACCCCCGGAATTTGGATTAGTCCTCTATATAAATGATATAATAGGACTAAATCTCTAACCCGGCTATAGCATTTTGGATGGTAGCAAGATCCAAGAGGAACATGAGAGTTAAGCGTGCTAGAGCTAGAGTAGTTCTAGGATGGGTGACCCCCTGGGAAGTGGGGCGTCACAGTTGGTATCAGAGCCATTCACCAGCCGGAAATGTGAGATGAGTCTCGGCTGAGCCAGGGTTATATAGCGGGTAGAGCGAGGCTCCCCGGCTAATGACCGTTGTGAGTGGAGTGCAGCTCCTCACAAGGTCGGCTAAGGCTAGCGAGACGAGTCTCACATCGCCTGGTGCTTGTGAGTGTGCTTGAGTCTGACGTGGACGTCAGGGCTTAAAGGGGGGAAGAATGTGACACCCCCGGAATTTGGATTAGTCCTCTATATAAATGATATAATAGGACTAAATCTCTAACCCGACTATAGCATTTTGGATGGTAGCAAGATCCAAGAGGAACATGAGAGTTAAGCGTGCTAGAGCTAGAGTAGTTCTAGGATGGGTGACCCCCTGGGAAGTGGGGCGTCACATGAAGACCGTGGATTCGGTCGGACGTCGTGGATTCGACGTTGGACGCCGTGGATTCGGCGTTGGGCGCAGATCGTGGATTCGAGAAGCGTCGTGGAGCGAGCGGAGAAGATCCTCTAGGAGCGTATGGAAAAGGTTGAGTCGTAAGTGTGTACGGTAAATCACCTTGTACGTGTTTTAATTCTAGTGGATTTCGCCGTGTTATCGGTCCCGTGGTTTTTTACTCCGGTGATGGAGTTTTCCACGTAAAAATCTTGCGTGTTATTTTTATTTCCGCATTGGGTTTTATCGCAACGATTTTTGAGTGTTTGTACGTTTACACCTATTCACCCCCCTCTAGGTGTTTTTTCCCCTATTTAGATCTATATTACATATAACCCAACAAGTGGTATCGGAGCGGGAATAGGGTTGTAAACAATGGTTGAAGGTGGAAACATCAATCGACCCCCTTTCTTTGATGGAACAAATTATGCGTACTGGAAAGTACGGATGAAAGCTTTTTTAATTTCCATCGACGAAAGGGTGTGGCAATCAATTGAATTAGGATGGTCTAATCCAACTGAAATTATCTCTGATGTTCGCACCTTAAAACCTAGGTCGAAATGGACCAAGGAAGAGTTAGATTCATCTTCTTACAATGGTAAGGGAATTAATGCTATTTTTAATGCCTTATCTCAAACTGAATTCTCTCGCGTCTCGGCATGTGAGACTGCGAAAGAAATCTGGGATGTTCTTCAGGTTACACATGAGGGAACTAACCTCGTGAAGATTCAGAAACTGCAAATGCTTACGAGCAAGTTTGACTCTATCTTGATGGCAGAAAATGAATCTTTCACGGACTACTATACACGATTGCAAGACATCGTAAACTCATGTGCTAACCTGGGAGAGAAGATTCCAGAATTTAAGGTTGTAAGAAAGATCTTAAGAACTCTTCCTGAACGATTTCGCCCAAAGGTTACAGCCATTGAAACTATTAAACACCCAGACGAAATGCGTGTAGAAGAATTAGTTGGTTCATTACAAACATATGAAATGACATTTACTACTAACAATTCTTCTAGAAAAGCATCCTCTTCTAAGTCTTCAGGTTATGCGTTGAAAACAACTAAGGAAGAAGACGCGGATACATCCTCCTCAGACGATGACGAGAACCTTTCTATGGAGGAATTTGAGAAGCAGCTCGCGCTCTTGACAAGGAAGTTTCGCCGCAACTTTCGAAGGGGTAATTCAAGTAAATCTCCATCCTTCGAAAAGTCGAACAAAGGCAAGGGTACTTCAAGTTACAAGTCAAGAAAGCAAGAGAACTTCTCAAAGGATAAGAAAAGTTCAGAGGGACAACTACAATGCTTCAAATGTCGAGGCTACGGCCACATTGCAACGGAGTGTCCCAACAAGTATCCGGCAAAGAAGAAGGCGATGCAAGTCGTCACTTGGGATGACAACTCAACGTCAAATGAGTCGTCTTCAAGTGATGAAGAAAAGAGCACCACGGCATTCCACGCGTCCACATCTTCACCCTTCATGTGCTTTATGGCAAATACGTCCGAGTCATTGTCCAACTCCACTGTTGAAAAGATTGCAACGGACAACGAATCGGATGATTCGGAAGGTGAAGATTTTGCTCTAGCCTACCACAGACTTTTGAGGGATTCAAAGAAAGTGGCTAAGCAAAACAAGAGTTTGAGAGGGAGATTGCATGATCTCGAAGAAGAAGCAAAAAGGGCAACTTCGCTCTCAAACGCTCTTGAAGTGGAAAGGGAAAATCTGATAAAAGCAAATGTTTCCCTTCAAGAGTCCAATGAGCTTTTTGAGAAGGAACATACAAATCTGATGGATAAAACGGATCACTTCTCAAAGCTCTACAACGAGGCTCGACAGGATAACCTGGAAATGACAAAGACCATTTTCCAACTCAAGGATGACTTGCAGCGATTCTCTTCAGGAAGGAGTAAGTTGGATAGGCTTCTTGGTCTTGGTCAAACAAATCGGTTCGGCCTCGGGTACACTCAAACTGGAAACAGTCCAAGTTCGAGTGGGATAGTTTTTGTGCCTCAGTCGGTATCTCCTCCTCCGACATCGGAATTCAAGACAAACAACGACAACAAACCTACTTCATCCTTTTTGGGATCGTCAAGATCTAAGGTATGTTTTCGTTGTGGTGTTTCAGGGCACATAAGAAGATATTGCAAGACGGGAGTCAAACGCTCACCTCAAACACCTCTTGCAATGACTACCACGAAGGTGATTCCTCGGAAATCAATCGCAAATCAATTGAAGGAAAAGAACCTTGGTAGTTTACCGCGCAAGACGACTTCATCATGGAGCAGCAATCGTTTTAACAAGACGCTTTCACCTAGGCATATAACTTCACGACCATTACCGACGCATTCCAAAAAGGTTTGGGTGCGCAAAGGTGAAATCTTTACTTGTCTTGTTACCAATGTTTCCTTGCATGCATATGATAGTTCGTCTTGGTATCTGGATAGTGGGTGTTCCCGTCACATGACCGGTGACAAAAATAGTTTTCAAAATCTTGAGAAAATCTCCGGAGGACTCGTTGTTTTCGGAGACGGCCGATCTTCCAAAATTGTTGGAAAAGGAACAGTAGCTATTCCAGATGGCCCGGTTCTAAATAATGTGTTATTTGTTGATGGTCTTAAGACTAACCTCATAAGCATAAGTCAACTTTGCGACAATGGTTTTTCAGTTAACTTTTCATCTGTTGAATGTGTTGTAACTGATAAGGACCATGTCTTCCTTTTAAAAGGGGTTAGATCTAAAAACAATTGCTATGTTATTCCTAATAAAATATCAGAAAAATGTAATCTAGTTTCTTTGACTAATGAAACAATTTGGCATGAAAGGCTAGGTCACATAAACTTTAAGGAACTTGCTAGAATTTCAAACAAGGACGTGGTCAAGGGGGTTCCAAAACTTCTATTTAAACAAAACATTGTGTGTGGTGGTTGCCAAAAGGGGAAACAGTCCAGGACTGCACACAAGAACTTGAACCACGTTGGTACAAAACGGCCTTTGGAACTTTTACACATGGATTTAATGGGGCCAACTCGTCAACCATCTTTGGGAGGTAAATGGTATATTTTCTTGATGATTGATGATTTCTCTCGGTATTCTTGGGTAGCATTTTTAAAAGAGAAAGCTGATACTTTTGATTCTTTTCACGAGATTTGCCTTCGTATTATGATTGAAAAGAATGAAAAGATCATTCGTGTTAGAAGTGATAGAGGTGGAGAATTCGTTAACTCTAAATTCATTGACTTTTGCACTTCAAACGGTATTAAGCATGAATTCTCTGCACCCCTATACACCTCAACAGAATGGTGTTGTCGAGCGCAAAAACAGGGTTGTTCAAGAGATGGCACGTGTTATGCTTCACAGCCGGAATTTACCGCTACATTTTTGGGCTGAAGCTGTGAACACTGCAATCTATGTAATTAATTGAGTTTATTTGCGCCCGGGAACGTTAAATACACCATATGAACTATGGTGTGGTAGAAAACCCAACATCAAATATTTTCACATCTTCGGGAGTCGGTGTTACATTTTACGTGACCGTGAAAATCTTGGGAAGTTTGACTCTCGAAGTGACGAAGGGATATTCTTGGGGTATTCTACAAATAGTAGAGCATATCGAGTATTTAACTTGGAATCTAAGACGATCGTAGAATCTATAAATGTTAAAGTAGATGAAGCTTTTCACTTTGAATCTGGAAAATCTACCCTCGATATCTCTCTAGATGATGATTCACCTGCCATTGCATCTTCTCATAATAATACTTCCAATATTAATGATGCATCTAATGGTTCTTCAAGTTTATCTGATGTGCAGGAATCATCTCATATACCTCCGAGTACTCCGTTTCAACAAACGCTACGAATCTCCAAGGATCATCCGGAATCGAATATTATTGGAGATCCACAAGAAGGAGTTAGAACTCGGAGGCAGTTGGTTTGTGGATTCGCTTGCTACGTATATTTAATCGAACCAAAGAACATAGATGAAGCTCTTCAGGATGACTCCTGGATTAAAGCAATGCAGGAAGAGCTCCATCAATTTGAGCGAAACAAAGTCTGGGAATTAACGAAGCCTCCAAAGCAACATAATGTGATAGGTACCAAATGGATTTTCAAGAACAAGAAAAATGAGGATGGTACTATCATCAGTAACAAGGCACGATTAGTTGCTCAAGGCTACTCTCAAGTAGAAGGTATAGACTTTGATGAAACATTCGCCCCTGTATCTAGACTCGAGTCCATTCGTATACTATTTGCTATTGCTTGTCATTTTAAAATCAAATTATTTCAAATGGACGTTAAGAGTGCGTTTCTAAATGGGTTTTTAAATGAGGAAGTTTATGTGGCTCAACCGAAAGGTTTTGTAGACCATAAACAACCTAACCATGTTTTTCGTTTGAAAAAGGCTCTTTACGGTCTGAAACAAGCACCGCGAGCATGGTAACGAAAGGTTGACAAAGCACCTTTTGGAAACGGGCTATACTCGAGGTGGAGCTGACAGGACTCTCTTTGTGAAGCATTATCAAAGCAATTTCATTGTAGCACAAATCTATGTCGATGACATTGTATTTGGCGCAACAAGAGATAATGATGCTTCTAAATTCGCGGAGACCATGGAAAGCGAATTTGAGATGTCCATGATGGGCGAATTGACTTATTTCCTTGGATTGCAAATTAAACAAAATGATGAAGGTATTCACTTGAGTCAATCCAAGTATGCAATGGAGTTGGTTAAAAAGTTTGACTTAGAAAATTCGAAGGATTTTCCGACTCCAATGGGAACTAGCCACAAGGGACTTGGAAGTGAATCACAAAGTGAGAATGTAGACGAGAAAACTGTATCGAAGTATGATTGGAAGTCTACTTTACCTCACGGCTAGTCGCCCGGATATATCCCTTAGTGTTGGGATTTGCGCGAGATATCAATCAGCACCAAAGGAGGTTCACCTGAAAGCGGTGAAAAGGATCATCCGGTACATCAAAGGATCAATTAATTTCGGAATTTGGTATCCTATGGGAACTAGTTTGGATATTGTTGGATACTCAGATGCCGATTGGGCAGGATCAGTGGATGATCGGAAAAGCACGAGTGGTTCATGCTTCTATCTTGGCCATTGCCTTGTTGCATGGCACAGTAAAAAGCAGAATTGCATAGCACTCTCGACTGCCGAAGCGGAATACATTTCAGCGGGTAGTTGTTCAAACCCAACTCATTTGGATGAAGAGTGTGTTGAGCGACTTCCAGATTTCAGCATCTTCGGTAACAATTCTTTGTGACAACACAAGTGCAATTAACATTTCTAAAAACCCTGTGTTGCACTCTAGAACAAAACATATTGAACTTAGATATCATTTTCTTAGAGAGCTAGTTGAATCAAATACTCTTCAACTTTCATATATTTCAACTGAGGATCAATTAGCTGACATTCTCACAAAACCTTTGGATCAAAAAACGTTTTATTCATTTGCGAAAAGCAATTGGAATGCTTTCCTTGAAATAAACTTCTTTTTGAAACCTTTGCTTAGGATAGGTTTTTGTTTTTGTTTTGTTTTGTTCATTATCTATGTTTGTACATAGGACATTAATTGAGCATAGATCATAATTGACTTTAATTGCATCTTTTCGCACATTTAGAAATTTATTATGCTTTTGCCATCATAATATTTCACTGTTGCAATGATCATTTATGTTAATTAAATCATCTTCTAAGTGATCAAAGTCAATTTCTCTCTCAATGATCTCTTGGTATAGTCATTATCTTATTTGACTGCTTAGTCGAGTATGAAATCGAGATCAATTTTTGGTTGAATACTTTATATCTTAAATAATTGATAGCCAATTGAGGGGGAGTCAAAGAAATGTAAAATGCTCAAAAGATGTGGAAAGAGTTACATCCCAATGAAGAGTGTGAAAACTACCACCACATGGAGGAAAGAGCTACCACCTCGGTCGTCCGAGTATTGTGTGCAGCTACCACATGTATACCAAGCATGGTTGTTCAATTTTTGATTAAGTAAAATGCATGTTGAAATACTTGACTCCGTCAAATTTCAAGGTTGGTATAAGGTGGGTTTTTAATGAAAGATGCCTCAAAGAGCCACTCTCTTCAATAGATTGTCTAGATAAATTATCTACCATATTTGGATTCAAACATCTATTGATCTTTGTATTTCATTTTCTTTACTGAATTGATGATTTGATAAAGGCATTACTCATAAGATCAAGTTAGATGTAATTGAAGGTGTTCAACTTTAAGGGATTTAATTTTTGTAAATTTTCGTTTCATTTTTGGATATTATTGATAGATTTGGCATAATCTAATTCTTGTTGTATGAAACGATGATTTTTGTTTAAAGTTGATACACATTGTGCTTACAATCTTTTTCTGGTTTTTCTTGAATTTCTCTGAAATTTTCTAAAGAAAAAGTTGGAGCCGATCCGGATCGGGCAAGATGATCCGGATCCCGAACGCAGGCTTCTTCCTGCGGCTGGCCGATCCGGATCGAAATCTCGATCCGATCCGGATCACGGCTAGGGTTTTATAAGAACAAAAGGGTTTTGATTTCTTTTACTCCAATCTTTTGTTCCAAGTTTCCAGAGCCTCTCTCTCTAGATTTCACCTTTGAAGCTTTCAAACTCAAGTTCTTCAATCCAAGTAAGTTTTATTGATCAAAATCTCGGTTTTTCACCGTTTTTCTCTTTTTCCTCCTCAAACGTGATGAATTTCTTGGATCAATTTGTTTGTGGATGGTTTTTGATCAAATTTCTTTTGAAATAAGAACTCTGGGTAGATTAGTTTTGATTATATGCTAGGTATTCTCCTGATTAACGGATTTTTAGGCTTCGATTTCTAAAATTTCGGTTTTAGGGCATATAATAAGGATTTTCGAAAATCATGCAATTGATCTATTTTTAAAAGTCCTTTTGCAAAACTAATTTGATTCTTAGTCTCTCTACATGATTATGATTGTTTGGGTACAATTTTTCAAATCTTTGAAAATTAACAATTTTTCATGTGTTCTTGAGTTGGTCTTCACAGGATACATTTTTCACTAGCAATCAAAATGGTGATCACTTGGATTATTTTCCTACTTGCTGCCATGGTACATACAAGGACACTGTCAAGCCAAGAGGGCTAAGAAGGCTAAGAAAGCGAAGAAAGCTAAAGATGATTCCGATACAGAATCTGAAACGGAATCAATTGATTGGGATGAACTGCAAGTTGAAGCAACGACTGTTCCCACTGCTTCAAAGGAAAAGCACCTGCAGAAACATCAAAGGCTCCGCCTACTGCTGCTGAAAAAGGCAAAGCTCCAATGGAAGAAACTTCTGGGAAGACAAGAAGAAAAAGTGTTGCTCGCAAAAGAGGGAGTGCTCGAGGAATCTCCATTGAGCAACCAGTTGATAGCCAAGCACCTCCACAAGACTTTGTCAGCTCGGCTAGAATAAAGGATTTTGAAAACAGGGAATGCATTGGAGAAAGGCATGTTGATGTAAAAGCCTTAAAGAGCGTTCTCAGCGTTTGGGACTTTGTTTGACCAGATAGGTCTTGCTCCATTTGCGATTTCCGGAGACCACTGGGTATTGTCTTCACTCAGTGAGAATGTTTTATCAGAATGCCTGCTATCTAGTTGATCAGGAAAGCGGGCCGGGATTTTCAAACATTGGTCAAGAATGTCAGATCAAAGTACGCCCCAGCTAATTGGTGAAGTACTAGGGATGGACGCCCGAGCCGATGGCACTCATTACCTGAAGAATCAAGTCTTCAACACCTACTCCTGGAGAGTGGTAGTTGATGGAATCTGTGTTCCAAATACTCGGTCGACAGGAAACTCCGTTTTCTCGAAAGAACTACGACCAGAGTACCGCTCTTAAACTTAATTGTTTGTTACAATGTCATTCCAAACATGAACACAAAGGTTCTTCGGTGGGAAAGAATGATATTCCTTTATCTACTTGGAAACCCCACAGCAGCAATGGGAGCTAACTTAAACATTCCCTACGTCATCTGGTCAAAGATGGCGCGATATGTGGAGCAAGCTCATCCTTCAGAGAGACTACCTTATCCAATGATCATCATGCGCATTCTTCGCAAATTTAAAGCTGACACAAATGCGAGTTCCTATATGCACAGTCTAGGAACGATCAATGACACAACAATTGTAAAGTCTCTTTCGACGAAGCCAGATGAACCTTTCATACCTCCTCACCGGCAACGAGCACAACAACAACAAGCAACAACCTCTGCACCGGCAGCAACTCCTCCAGTCCAACCAGCACATCCAGCACAACAAGCACCTCAATCAACTTCTGATGATGATGCATCTGTTACCTCAATCTATAAAGAACAGCAAAGGCTCTCCAACGAGCAAGAACGTATATCAAATGAACTAATTGAGGTAAAGGAAGAAATAAAGAAGGTAAATAAGAATCAATCATCAATGAACAAGCGATTAAAGAAAATATTCCAAATTCTCGGCTGTATCAGTTCAGACGAGTCTGAATAATCCGTATCCTTCCAATTTCTGTTTATTATGCATATGTTTAATCCTTCTTTTGTGCAGGTTTTTAAGTTTTAATTTTAGTTTTTAGTTCTCAAACTTGAACTGTTAACCATTCTCTCCATTTTGTAATTTTGGCTTTGTTTGTGACAAAAAGGGGGAGAGAGTTTAGAGAGAACTTGAACAATGATTGAACAATGATGATGTGAATGTGTGAACATCAAGGTAAGTATCACTTCAACTTTGACTTTGGTGAAGGGTAAGTATCACAACTTTGGTTTTTATCTTGTGATTTGTTGCATGTCCTACTAACTATTCGACTAACTATTTGGACATGTATTATTACTAACAAGTTGTTTGATTACTAACAAAGCAAAGTTATGACATTTGGAATTTTATTGCTTAGAAGATATGTCAATGTTTGATTGTGATCTTATTACATATCTGAATACTCAATGTCATGGTGAGCATAAACTCTATCTCTGTTAGGTTTTGAATGCTAAATATTCTTGAGGTATCTAACGATCTCTTTTTGTCAAGAATGATTTCTTTGTGCAGAGAGTACAGATGTCTAAGTCTAGAGTCTGTTTTAGGAGTTTATCTCATGTTTTTAAATTTTTGGATCTCCATTGTAAATTTTTGTTGTATGGTGATAGCAACAAAAATATCTTTTTGAATTTTCTTTAGTGGATCTGTGTTTTGTCACGAAACCGCCAAAGGGGGAGATTGTTACGGAATTTGAGTTGGCGTAGTTTCGTGAAAGTTCAAGTCTTGAAGATTGAAGGTGAAGAAAGTTGGATCATTTAACTCAATCTCAAGAAAGAAGAATTCAAAAGGATCAGGTATGTTTAACTAAAGATTTTGGTGATCCGAATACTTCTTGTAGTGTAGAAACACCTGG
The DNA here is from genome assembly GCA_029204045.2 of Tillandsia leiboldiana. Lineage (NCBI taxonomy): Eukaryota > Viridiplantae > Streptophyta > Magnoliopsida > Poales > Bromeliaceae > Tillandsia > Tillandsia leiboldiana. The sequence continues at coordinate 47,838 of JAQNDB010000479.1, read as the reverse complement.
AAGAATTTTTAATTGCATAAAAATCAAAAACTGGTGTTCGGACATGTTCAGGATCCGGATCAGAGCCAGCGATCCGGATCCCGAAGGTTGTTGTTTCATACATTACTTCAATCCGGATCGCAGCATCTCACGATCCGGATCCCGAACGTTGAGTTTTCTGAATTGTATGAACGATCCGGATCAGGCATTCCGATCCGGATCCCGAACGATTGTTTTCTGGAAACCGTCTTTCTTGCTACTGCAATCCGGATCGCCCAAATCCGATCCGGATCGCCGTCCGTCAAAATTCCAGAAATGTTAGGTTTTTGATTCTTATCTCCTTCCAATGTTTCTAACCTATAAATAGACCCTATGACTCTTTTTCTAGGGTTAATCCAAATAGAGCCGTCATATTCAATATCATTTTATACGGCCTAGATCCACATATAGAGAAGAAAGGAAATCATTAGAGAATACTCTATGTTTCTTCATCTATATTGATTAGTTTGATTCTAGGTTTTCATACTCACATCTTGAGTTGAATCAAACTAATGAATACTTAGATGGTATTTCCGATCTATCTTTGATCTAAGTATTCGGCGGATCATCACCACCCAAAAACAACGATTTCCCCAAAATCGGCGCGTGGATTCGCGTGTCCTTGTGGATTCAAGGTTCAACCGCTCTCGTGGATTCGGAGCGAGGCACGTTCGTGGATTCGAAGGGTGCTATTGGGTGAAGACCGTGGATTCGGTCGGACGTCGTGGATTCGACGTTGGACGCCGTGGATTCGGCGTTGGGCGCAGATCGTGGATTCGAGAAGCGTCGTGGAGCGAGCGGAGAAGATCCTCTAGGAGCGTATGGAAAAGGTTGAGTCGTAAGTGTGTACGGTAAATCACCTTGTACGTGTTTTAATTCTAGTGGATTTCTGCCGTGTTATCGGTCCCGTGGTTTTTTACTCCGGTGATGGAGTTTTCCACGTAAAAATCTTGCGTGTTATTTTTATTTCCGCATTGGGTTTTTATCGCAACGATTTTTGAGTGTTTATACGTTTACACCTATTCACCCCCCTCTAGGTGTTTTTCCCCTATTTAGATCTATATACATATAACCCAACAAACTCTTTTTTCCGGGGTCCACTTGTAACTTAGCAGTTACACGACTCTAATTTTCTGTTACACTTTTATCTTAGCGTACGCTGACCTTAATCTCCTGTCAACCTTTATCTTTGAGTTATACTGACTCTAATTTCCGTTTCCTTTCATGTCTCCCACACTTGATCCACTTTTCCATTTTCGTGATTCC
>JAQNDB010000479.1:0-46454 GCA_029204045.2 Tillandsia leiboldiana | reverse complement strand
GGCGCGCCAAAAATGTCCCCGACATCCGCGCAGCAAGACGGCGCAGTATAACCGATTCCTAACACGCAATACGTAATGGGGTCAAATCTAAACTCACAGGAGGCATAAAACTGGCCCAAAATACCCGTAAAAATAACTTACCAGTACAATCGAGCCGCCCATCGCTCTTGGGAACGCATCGCGCGCCTCCTACCCACGAAATCCCCTCCATCTCTCTCTCTCTCTCTTTCTCTCTCTCTCTACTTGCTCGGTTGGAGAAGAAAATGGAGAAGGAGAAATGGTAATTGACTTCTCGTTCGGAGGAGGAAGAAAAGAGAAGAAAAGAAGAAGAAGAAAGAAAAGGACGTAGTAGGGTTCATTGGACCCGGTCCGTGGCACCGCCCCAAGAGGGAACCTCCATTTGGCTGTCCACCCCACAGGTTGGGGGGCGCTCGCACCAGGCAGCGCAGCGCCCACTGCCCTGCGCATGAAGGCGCCAGCTGCGTGCCTTGCGCAGCAAGCCACCCCCTCGAGCCGCGTGCCGTTGCCGTTTAGGAAATCCGTTTTCGTCCCGGTTTCTATCCATTTTTCGTCCGTTTTCCGTCCAAATTTGACAGGCGGCTTCGTTTCAATTCATTTCAGCTTAATTAATCACAGAAAATTTTAAATTTTCAGTTTGGTCCATTTTCTGGGCCACCAAAAGCCTCGCTGTATCCAGAATCGCTGGCGGACCCCGTTCTCGCAATCCGATATCCTATCAACCCGAAATTCTTACTGTGGCCTTAAAACATAATTACGAAGCTCCCCAAATTTCTCAGAATTTTCCGACACTGTTTGCGGAGCCCCGTTCTCACTATCCGGCATCCGATCAACGCGAAACTTTTTCCGTGGTCTTAAACAATTTACGGGGGCTCCGTATTATTCTTCTCGAAATTTCCGACACTGTGAATTTTCCACTAAAAATCTGGGCCTCCCCTTTCTCCAATAAAATTCCAGATTTCTCCATTTTAACCTGATTTGGCCCAACTCCGCGTCCCAATGTTCTTACTTCCCTAACTTTCATAACACTAGTATTTCATACCACCTTTATCTACATTTATTTATGTGCCGAAAATCCGGTACTTTCATTCTACCCCCCTTAAAATAAGTTTCGTCCTCGAAACTTGAATCATATCTCGACTCCTACTTGTTCGAGAGGGAGGAATTCTTGCCCTCAATACTGGGCTCACTGTATATCGTGATCGGCATCAATTGCCTGCTCGCCGAGACTACCGAGCAACTCATTCATGAATCCTATCGCAATTTAGGGGCAAACTCAGACCTGGTGTCTGGCCACTTTCACCACATAGGTGAAAGACACAGTTGAGCACTTGCTCACTCCATTGCCACGAATTGCCCCGTCTTTTCTTGCGAAATTTCTACTTTAATTCCGCCATCATCTTTTCACAACGAGGTTGCATCTGCAACCAATTACACTTACCGCACTTTTCCGGTCGCTCCGCTGCCTAATGTGGAGGGCAAAGGCCCATCCACGAGTTCCCAGCTATCCCACATGCTACAAAGCGCTCTGAGTCCACGGGTTATCAGCTAACCCGACATCTCGGACTACTAATAGGTTCACAGACCATTGTCCAATAGGGGCCTATAGCCCAACCAGTTCAACTCTGTATATGGCTCGCACTAGCACACAGACCCAATCGTCATACGGGTAGATCCTCACTTAGGATTACTACACCAACACTCCCACTAGGAGCTACAGTAACCTCAATCACCACTAGCTCTACGGCCTGGTCACATCACACTCTCAGTGTACTAATCTCAGTGTACTAATAGCCCAATGCTCACACGTGGCAGTCCATGTTCCCGGGTCATCGCTTGGATTACGTCCCGACCAATCTCTATCATAATGGCCCCGCCATCAGGTCTCGGGCCGCTGTCTCTCACAGCTGACTGCGCCTGCACCACTGGGCTACAGGCCCACAGTCCACAAACATGGTCCAGGCACAGATCGTCCCCAAGCGAACCCGCTAATCGTCGCTACGCGACCACTATGCTCACTGAGCAAAACCAACTAACAAGTCGTCAATCCACGACCCAACTCTCTATCAACTCTGGCCATACTGGGCAAAGACTACCATGCCACCTAATCAGCTCTCTCTGGCTAAACGGTACCTGGTGCTCCATGAGCACCCACAGTTGGGCGTCCTACGCCCCCATGCTAACTCGCAAAAAATCTAGTGTTTAAGCGATTTGCTTAAGCACCCCACGGACTCTTGTGCAACTCTCCCACTGGGTCGAGGCACCACAAATACTGTCCACCAACTCTGGTGATTAACTCGCAAATCCTGCGGTGGCAATCCTCGCCATTGCACCGATCCATCAGAACGGCCGCCACAAAACTCTCGCTCTATCGAGAGATCCACGCATCTTGAAGCCTACTCTAGGCCTCACTAACTCACTATGCGGCAACTCAGCCACAATCAATACGCACACACGGTCACTACCGTCATCAGGGGCGAACTCCACGCCGCCTGGCCCAGTAAATCTTTCTTGCCCTAACCCTTAGGGCACATTAACTTGGTTCTCCGCACATAGCGATCACCAGCGCTCCGTGAGTCGGTCTCTCACTGGACCTTACTAACCATACTTTGCCAGCAACCTAGCTGACACAAGCTTATAACACCCCTTGCTAAAGGTGCAGGGTATGCCGGCAAAAAGCTCGGCGGCCACTGCCACCCTCTCTACTGTCGCCCCTACATGCTGGCGACGCCGTATGCTCATTCGCTGTTTGTTGCAGCCTCAGCTTGCTGCGCTATCAGTCACTGGAGCCTATCTATCTGCTCCGACAGTCACATCGACGCCACACTTATGGCGTTGGAATCAGCCTTCCTGTCGGCGGGAAATTTCCGCTGACGGCAAGAAGCTTGACCTGCTGCTGGATCACACCAACAAGTGCGGTCACCTTCTATCGCAGCTCGTGTACCTTGTTCGACACAGAGCGCTCCTCCCGGCACAAGTCGAAACAAGTGCGTATTCTGCGTGGTGTCATCGCTAATATGCACACCAAACGGAGTAACTAGCCCAATTTAACCTATTGAGCAACGCGCAGTCATATACCGACCAAAAAAAAAAAAAAAAAAGCTCGTCGACCCATCATGCGAAAGTATAAGAGGGTACTCCTTTTCATATCCAACATTACGTTGTCGGCCGCCAACGTAATATCCGAAGAATGAAAGATCGTCACCCTCGATCAGTCCCCAACATCCCTTTTTGGGAACAACAATAACCAATCAAATACTTTCGCCCAATAATCCACACACTCTCTCGTGCTAATCCTAGGGTCTCCCTAAGGTTCACTAACCACCTAGGACTATTCCTAGGCTATGATACCACTCTAATCTGTCACGCCTCGAGTCCGCCAATTTGTACGGTTCGCGGCACGCCAACAGACCCGCCAATCGGGTATGACCTTTCACTACCCGAAAGGAACGGTAATATCCATAATCATACAACAAGTATATGCGGAAGCTCAATATCAGAGTACTAAAAATCACTATAAATTTGGAACTTTCATTTTATAAACAAACAGTTTAAGCGATAATGAAAGCATACAAGACTGAACCATAACTTAAATTTATTACAGTTTACATTTATGAACTTGCAAATAAAATTATTACAATTCCTTTACATAAATTCCTCACCATACAAGGTTCACTCAATAAATATATAAAAGGGATACCTCTGCTAGACCCTCTAGGTCTCTATGCTGCTGGGCCCTTGCCCCTGTCGTATGCCTCGCCGTCTGCATCTGAACCGTCTCGTCCGCTGTATCCCGACCCGAACCTGTGGGGGGTCACCCAAGGGTGTGAGAAGTCCGACAGAGTTCCCAGTGGGTTCAACCACCGGAGAAAAAAGTGTCCTACACCACTTGGTCCAATGGAAGAAATAATAATAGTGCTAGGAAACTAAAATCCTCAATATCAAAATGCGGCTATGCAACATAATATATCACTTACACTAACTGTGTATACTCATCGACCCAGCACTACTCTGTCTAGCCACACTAGGCTGCTAAGCACCAACTCGGCCACTATGCCGCTGTATACAGGGTCAAACTAACCCGGCCACCTTGGCCACTCTAATTTCTCTTATTCTTTAAATTCTGGTGCTTTAGTTCAAGTTAACCCTCAGAAATTCTTATCCAACGGGCCCGAGCCCGGTAGTCCTGCTACCATAAGATAAGATTTCTAAGGTTGCCGATAACACTCGCAAGTGTTACCCCGTCCTACGGGAGAAACGTGCCAGATGGGTCACTGCCCTGGAGCGGGATACACCTGCGCCTCCAACAAGGGTCACGTTTCCTCCCCGAAGGTACGCCCGTTTTATCTTTATATTTTTCTTTCTTTCTCTTCTTTTTCTTTCTCTTTTTACTTTAGTTCTTAGCCTCTTTGCCTTAGAACACTTGCTTTTCTTTCTTATTCGAGCTTATAGCTCCCATTTTGCCACTGGCAAATCTCTTTCTCTTTTCTTTGAGCATTTAGCTCTTTACTTTCACTTTAAGCCTTTCGAAAGTACCTCGTCCGACGGGTCACTGCCCAGGGAGTCCTGCTCCACTTGACGAGTCTCAAATTCGAAGGCGCCATTTACATTCTCTTTATGCTTTTTATCCACTTTTAGCTTGCTTTTAAACTTTGCCTTTTTACAACAATTTACCTCTTATCCTAGGTCTCGCCATAAGGATAACTAGAGAGTCTCCTGGACTCTTAAACATTTCTCTTTTATTTCTTTAACTCAAATTGAAGTTAAAGTTATTATCCATTTGCCCAGACACCCTATGACTTTCTAGGGTTGTATTTGTTTAATTCTTTAACCTTGGGATCTCATCCCACTTTCCTGATTCCTCACTGAATCCTAGAGTTAACTTAACTCTGTTACGGAATTTGAGTTGGCGTAGTTTCGTGAAAGGTTCAAGTCTTGAAGATTGAAGGTGAAGAAGGTTGGATCATTTAACTCAATCTCAAGAAAGAAGAATTCAAAAGGATCAGGTATGTTTAACTAAAGATTCTTGGTGATCCGAATACTTCTTGTAGTGTAGAAACACCTGGAAGAATTTTTAATTGCATAAAAATCAAAAACTGGTGTTCGGACATGTTCAGGATCCGGATCAGAGCCAGCGATCCGGATCCCGAAGGTTGTCGTTTCATACATTACTTCAATCCGGATCGCAGCATCTCACGATCCGGATCCTGAACGTTGAGTTTTCTGAATTGTATGAACGATCCGGATCAGGCATTCCGATCCGGATCCCGAACGATTGTTTTTCTGAAAACCGTCTTTCTTGCTACTGCAATCCGGATCGCCCAAATCCGATCCGGATCGCCGTCCGTCAAAATTCCAGAAATGTTAGGTTTTTGATTCTTATCTCCTTCCAAATGTTTCTAACCTATAAATAGACCCTATGACTCTTTTTCTAGGGTTAACGCAGATAGAGCCGTCATAATCAAATATCATTCTATACGGCCTAAGATCCACATATAGAGAAGAAAGGAAATCATTAGATAATACTCTATGTTTCTTCGTCTATATTGATTAGTTTGATTCTAGGTTTTCATACTCATATCTTGAGTTGAATCAAACTAATGAATACTTAGATGGTATTTCCGATCTATCTTTGATCTAAGTATTCGGCGGATCATCACCACCCAAAAACAACGATTTACCCCAAAATCGGCGCGTGGATTCGCGTGTCCTTGTGGATTCAAGGTTCAACCGCTCTCGTGGATTCGGAGCGAGGCACGTTCGTGGATTCGAAGGGTGCTATTGGGTGAAGTGTGACACCCCCGGAATTTGGATTAGTCCTCTATATAAATGATATAATAGGACTAAATCTCTAACCCGGCTATAGCATTTTGGATGGTAGCAAGATCCAAGAGGAACATGAGAGTTAAGCGTGCTAGAGCTAGAGTAGTTCTAGGATGGGTGACCCCCTGGGAAGTGGGGCGTCACAGTTGGTATCAGAGCCATTCACCAGCCGGAAATGTGAGATGAGTCTCGGCTGAGCCAGGGTTATATAGCGGGTAGAGCGAGGCTCCCCGGCTAATGACCGTTGTGAGTGGAGTGCAGCTCCTCACAAGGTCGGCTAAGGCTAGCGAGACGAGTCTCACATCGCCTGGTGCTTGTGAGTGTGCTTGAGTCTGACGTGGACGTCAGGGCTTAAAGGGGGGAAGAATGTGACACCCCCGGAATTTGGATTAGTCCTCTATATAAATGATATAATAGGACTAAATCTCTAACCCGACTATAGCATTTTGGATGGTAGCAAGATCCAAGAGGAACATGAGAGTTAAGCGTGCTAGAGCTAGAGTAGTTCTAGGATGGGTGACCCCCTGGGAAGTGGGGCGTCACATGAAGACCGTGGATTCGGTCGGACGTCGTGGATTCGACGTTGGACGCCGTGGATTCGGCGTTGGGCGCAGATCGTGGATTCGAGAAGCGTCGTGGAGCGAGCGGAGAAGATCCTCTAGGAGCGTATGGAAAAGGTTGAGTCGTAAGTGTGTACGGTAAATCACCTTGTACGTGTTTTAATTCTAGTGGATTTCGCCGTGTTATCGGTCCCGTGGTTTTTTACTCCGGTGATGGAGTTTTCCACGTAAAAATCTTGCGTGTTATTTTTATTTCCGCATTGGGTTTTTATCGCAACGATTTTTGAGTGTTTGTACGTTTACACCTATTCACCCCCCTCTAGGTGTTTTTTCCCCTATTTAGATCTATATTACATATAACCCAACAAGTGGTATCGGAGCGGGAATAGGGTTGTAAACAATGGTTGAAGGTGGAAACATCAATCGACCCCCTTTCTTTGATGGAACAAATTATGCGTACTGGAAAGTACGGATGAAAGCTTTTTTTAATTTCCATCGACGAAAGGGTGTGGCAATCAATTGAATTAGGATGGTCTAATCCAACTGAAATTATCTCTGATGTTCGCACCTTAAACCTAGGTCGAAATGGACCAAGGAAGAGTTAGATTCATCTTCTTACAATGGTAAGGGAATTAATGCTATTTTTAATGCCTTATCTCAAACTGAATTCTCTCGCGTCTCGGCATGTGAGACTGCGAAAGAAATCTGGGATGTTCTTCAGGTTACACATGAGGGAACTAACCTCGTGAAGATTCAGAAACTGCAAATGCTTACGAGCAAGTTTGACTCTATCTTGATGGCAGAAAATGAATCTTTCACGGACTACTATACACGATTGCAAGACATCGTAAACTCATGTGCTAACCTGGGAGAGAAGATTCCAGAATTTAAGGTTGTAAGAAAGATCTTAAGAACTCTTCCTGAACGATTTCGCCCAAAGGTTACAGCCATTGAAACTATTAAACACCCAGACGAAATGCGTGTAGAAGAATTAGTTGGTTCATTACAAACATATGAAATGACATTTACTACTAACAATTCTTCTAGAAAAGCATCCTCTTCTAAGTCTTCAGGTTATGCGTTGAAAACAACTAAGGAAGAAGACGCGGATACATCCTCCTCAGACGATGACGAGAACCTTTCTATGGAGGAATTTGAGAAGCAGCTCGCGCTCTTGACAAGGAAGTTTCGCCGCAACTTTCGAAGGGGTAATTCAAGTAAATCTCCATCCTTCGAAAAGTCGAACAAAGGCAAGGGTACTTCAAGTTACAAGTCAAGAAAGCAAGAGAACTTCTCAAAGGATAAGAAAAGTTCAGAGGGACAACTACAATGCTTCAAATGTCGAGGCTACGGCCACATTGCAACGGAGTGTCCCAACAAGTATCCGGCAAAGAAGAAGGCGATGCAAGTCGTCACTTGGGATGACAACTCAACGTCAAATGAGTCGTCTTCAAGTGATGAAGAAAAGAGCACCACGGCATTCCACGCGTCCACATCTTCACCCTTCATGTGCTTTATGGCAAATACGTCCGAGTCATTGTCCAACTCCACTGTTGAAAAGATTGCAACGGACAACGAATCGGATGATTCGGAAGGTGAAGATTTTGCTCTAGCCTACCACAGACTTTTGAGGGATTCAAAGAAAGTGGCTAAGCAAAACAAGAGTTTGAGAGGGAGATTGCATGATCTCGAAGAAGAAGCAAAAAGGGCAACTTCGCTCTCAAACGCTCTTGAAGTGGAAAGGGAAAATCTGATAAAAGCAAATGTTTCCCTTCAAGAGTCCAATGAGCTTTTTGAGAAGGAACATACAAATCTGATGGATAAAACGGATCACTTCTCAAAGCTCTACAACGAGGCTCGACAGGATAACCTGGAAATGACAAAGACCATTTTCCAACTCAAGGATGACTTGCAGCGATTCTCTTCAGGAAGGAGTAAGTTGGATAGGCTTCTTGGTCTTGGTCAAACAAATCGGTTCGGCCTCGGGTACACTCAAACTGGAAACAGTCCAAGTTCGAGTGGGATAGTTTTTGTGCCTCAGTCGGTATCTCCTCCTCCGACATCGGAATTCAAGACAAACAACGACAACAAACCTACTTCATCCTTTTTGGGATCGTCAAGATCTAAGGTATGTTTTCGTTGTGGTGTTTCAGGGCACATAAGAAGATATTGCAAGACGGGAGTCAAACGCTCACCTCAAACACCTCTTGCAATGACTACCACGAAGGTGATTCCTCGGAAATCAATCGCAAATCAATTGAAGGAAAAGAACCTTGGTAGTTTACCGCGCAAGACGACTTCATCATGGAGCAGCAATCGTTTTAACAAGACGCTTTCACCTAGGCATATAACTTCACGACCATTACCGACGCATTCCAAAAAGGTTTGGGTGCGCAAAGGTGAAATCTTTACTTGTCTTGTTACCAATGTTTCCTTGCATGCATATGATAGTTCGTCTTGGTATCTGGATAGTGGGTGTTCCCGTCACATGACCGGTGACAAAAATAGTTTTCAAAATCTTGAGAAAATCTCCGGAGGACTCGTTGTTTTCGGAGACGGCCGATCTTCCAAAATTGTTGGAAAAGGAACAGTAGCTATTCCAGATGGCCCGGTTCTAAATAATGTGTTATTTGTTGATGGTCTTAAGACTAACCTCATAAGCATAAGTCAACTTTGCGACAATGGTTTTCAGTTAACTTTTCATCTGTTGAATGTGTTGTAACTGATAAGGACCATGTCTTCCTTTTAAAAGGGGTTAGATCTAAAAACAATTGCTATGTTATTCCTAATAAAATATCAGAAAAATGTAATCTAGTTTCTTTGACTAATGAAACAATTTGGCATGAAAGGCTAGGTCACATAAACTTTAAGGAACTTGCTAGAATTTCAAACAAGGACGTGGTCAAGGGGGTTCCAAAACTTCTATTTAAACAAAACATTGTGTGTGGTGGTTGCCAAAAGGGGAAACAGTCCAGGACTGCACACAAGAACTTGAACCACGTTGGTACAAAACGGCCTTTGGAACTTTTACACATGGATTTAATGGGGCCAACTCGTCAACCATCTTTGGGAGGTAAATGGTATATTTTCTTGATGATTGATGATTTCTCTCGGTATTCTTGGGTAGCATTTTTAAAAGAGAAAGCTGATACTTTTGATTCTTTTCACGAGATTTGCCTTCGTATTATGATTGAAAAGAATGAAAAGATCATTCGTGTTAGAAGTGATAGAGGTGGAGAATTCGTTAACTCTAAATTCATTGACTTTTGCACTTCAAACGGTATTAAGCATGAATTCTCTGCACCCTATACACCTCAACAGAATGGTGTTGTCGAGCGCAAAAACAGGGTTGTTCAAGAGATGGCACGTGTTATGCTTCACAGCCGGAATTTACCGCTACATTTTTGGGCTGAAGCTGTGAACACTGCAATCTATGTAATTAATTGAGTTTATTTGCGCCCGGGAACGTTAAATACACCATATGAACTATGGTGTGGTAGAAAACCCAACATCAAATATTTTCACATCTTCGGGAGTCGGTGTTACATTTTACGTGACCGTGAAAATCTTGGGAAGTTTGACTCTCGAAGTGACGAAGGGATATTCTTGGGGTATTCTACAAATAGTAGAGCATATCGAGTATTTAACTTGGAATCTAAGACGATCGTAGAATCTATAAATGTTAAAGTAGATGAAGCTTTTCACTTTGAATCTGGAAAATCTACCCTCGATATCTCTCTAGATGATGATTCACCTGCCATTGCATCTTCTCATAATAATACTTCCAATATTAATGATGCATCTAATGGTTCTTCAAGTTTATCTGATGTGCAGGAATCATCTCATATACCTCCGAGTACTCCGTTTCAACAAACGCTACGAATCTCCAAGGATCATCCGGAATCGAATATTATTGGAGATCCACAAGAAGGAGTTAGAACTCGGAGGCAGTTGGTTTGTGGATTCGCTTGCTACGTATATTTAATCGAACCAAAGAACATAGATGAAGCTCTTCAGGATGACTCCTGGATTAAAGCAATGCAGGAAGAGCTCCATCAATTTGAGCGAAACAAAGTCTGGGAATTAACGAAGCCTCCAAAGCAACATAATGTGATAGGTACCAAATGGATTTTCAAGAACAAGAAAAATGAGGATGGTACTATCATCAGTAACAAGGCACGATTAGTTGCTCAAGGCTACTCTCAAGTAGAAGGTATAGACTTTGATGAAACATTCGCCCCTGTATCTAGACTCGAGTCCATTCGTATACTATTTGCTATTGCTTGTCATTTTAAAATCAAATTATTTCAAATGGACGTTAAGAGTGCGTTTCTAAATGGGTTTTTAAATGAGGAAGTTTATGTGGCTCAACCGAAAGGTTTTGTAGACCATAAACAACCTAACCATGTTTTTCGTTTGAAAAAGGCTCTTTACGGTCTGAAACAAGCACCGCGAGCATGGTACGAAAGGTTGACAAAGCACCTTTTGGAAACGGGCTATACTCGAGGTGGAGCTGACAGGACTCTCTTTGTGAAGCATTATCAAAGCAATTTCATTGTAGCACAAATCTATGTCGATGACATTGTATTTGGCGCAACAAGAGATAATGATGCTTCTAAATTCGCGGAGACCATGGAAAGCGAATTTGAGATGTCCATGATGGGCGAATTGACTTATTTCCTTGGATTGCAAATTAAACAAAATGATGAAGGTATTCACTTGAGTCAATCCAAGTATGCAATGGAGTTGGTTAAAAAGTTTGACTTAGAAAATTCGAAGGATTTTCCGACTCCAATGGGAACTAGCCACAAGGGACTTGGAAGTGAATCACAAAGTGAGAATGTAGACGAGAAACTGTATCGAAGTATGATTGGAAGTCTACTTTACCTCACGGCTAGTCGCCCGGATATATCCCTTAGTGTTGGGATTTGCGCGAGATATCAATCAGCACCAAAGGAGGTTCACCTGAAAGCGGTGAAAAGGATCATCCGGTACATCAAAGGATCAATTAATTTCGGAATTTGGTATCCTATGGGAACTAGTTTGGATATTGTTGGATACTCAGATGCCGATTGGGCAGGATCAGTGGATGATCGGAAAAGCACGAGTGGTTCATGCTTCTATCTTGGCCATTGCCTTGTTGCATGGCACAGTAAAAAGCAGAATTGCATAGCACTCTCGACTGCCGAAGCGGAATACATTTCAGCGGGTAGTTGTTCAACCCAACTCATTTGGATGAAGAGTGTGTTGAGCGACTTCCAGATTTCAGCATCTTCGGTAACAATTCTTTGTGACAACACAAGTGCAATTAACATTTCTAAAAACCCTGTGTTGCACTCTAGAACAAAACATATTGAACTTAGATATCATTTTCTTAGAGAGCTAGTTGAATCAAATACTCTTCAACTTTCATATATTTCAACTGAGGATCAATTAGCTGACATTCTCACAAAACCTTTGGATCAAAAACGTTTTATTCATTTGCGAAAAGCAATTGGAATGCTTTCCTTGAAATAAACTTCTTTTTGAAACCTTTGCTTAGGATAGGTTTTTGTTTTTGTTTTGTTTTGTTCATTATCTATGTTTGTACATAGGACATTAATTGAGCATAGATCATAATTGACTTTAATTGCATCTTTTCGCACATTTAGAAATTTATTATGCTTTTGCCATCATAATATTTCACTGTTGCAATGATCATTTATGTTAATTAAATCATCTTCTAAGTGATCAAAGTCAATTTCTCTCTCAATGATCTCTTGGTATAGTCATTATCTTATTTGACTGCTTAGTCGAGTATGAAATCGAGATCAATTTTTGGTTGAATACTTTATATCTTAAATAATTGATAGCCAATTGAGGGGGAGTCAAAGAAATGTAAAATGCTCAAAAGATGTGGAAAGAGTTACATCCCAATGAAGAGTGTGAAAACTACCACCACATGGAGGAAAGAGCTACCACCTCGGTCGTCCGAGTATTGTGTGCAGCTACCACATGTATACCAAGCATGGTTGTTCAATTTTTGATTAAGTAAAATGCATGTTGAAATACTTGACTCCGTCAAATTTCAAGGTTGGTATAAGGTGGGTTTTTAATGAAAGATGCTCAAAGAGCCACTCTCTTCAATAGATTGTCTAGATAAATTATCTACCATATTTGGGATTTCAAACATCTATTGATCTTTGTATTTCATTTTCTTTACCGAACTGATGATTTGATAAAGGCATTACTCATAAGATCAAGTTAGATGTAATTGAAGGTGTTCAACTTTAAGGGATTTAATTTTTGTAAATTCTCGTTTCATTTTTGGATATTATTGATAGATTTGGCATAATCTCATTCTTGTTGTATGAAACGATGATTTTTGTTTAAAGTTGATACACGATTGTGCTTACAATCTTTTTCTGGTTTTTCTTGAATTTCTCTGAAATTTTTCTGAAGAAAAAGTTGGAGCCGATCCGGATCGGGCAAGATGATCCGGATCCCGAACGCAGGCTTCTTCCTGCGGCTGGCCGATCCGGATCGAAATCTCGATCCGATCCGGATCACGGCTAGGGTTTTATTAAGAACAAGAGGGTTTTGATTTCTTTTACCTTAATCTTTTGTTCTCAAGTCTCTAGAGCCTCTCTCTCTAGAACTATTGCACCTTGGAGCTTTCCAAACTCAAGTTCTTCGAATACAAGTAAGTTTTTTTTTTTGATCAAAATCTCGGTTTTTCACCGTTTTTCTTTTTCCTCCTCAAACGTGATGAATTTCTTGGATCGATTTCGTTTGTGGATGGTTTTTGATCAAATTTCTTTTGAAATAAGAACTCTGGGTAGATTAGTTTTGATTATATGCTAGGTATTCTCCTGATTAACGAATTTTTAGGCTTCGATTTCTAAAAATTTCGGTTTTAGGGCATATAATAAGGATTTTCGAAAATCATGCAATTGATCTATTTTTAAAAGTCCTTTTGCAAAACTAATTTGATTCTTAGTCTCTCTACATGATTATGATTGTTTGGGTACAATTTTTCAAATCTTTGAAAATTAACAATTTATCATGTGTTCTTGAGTTGGTCTTCACAGGATACATTTTTCACTAGCAATCAAAATGGTGACCACTTGGTTTATTTTCCTACTTGCTGCCATGGTTCATACCAAGGACACTGTCAAGCCCAAGAGGGCTAAGAAGGCTAAGAAAGCGAAGAAAGCTAAAGATGATTCCGATACAGAATCTGAAACGGAATCAATTGATTGGGATGAACTACAAGTTGAAGCAACGACTGTTTCTACTGCTTCGAAAGGAAAAGCCCGTGCAGAGACATCAAAGGAAAAGGCTCCGCCTACTGCTGCTGAAAAAGGCAAAGCTCCAATGGAAGAAACTTCTGGGAAGACAAGAAGAAAAAGTGTTGCTCGCAAAAGAGAAAGTGCTCGAGGAATCTCCATTGAGCAACCAGTTGATAGCCAAGCACCTCCACAAGACTTTGTCAGCTCGGCTAGAATAAAGGAATTTGAAAACAGGGAATGCATTGGAGAAAGGCATGTTGATGTAAAAGCCTTAAAGGAGCGTTCTCGGCCATTTGGGACTTTGTTTGACCAGATAGGTCTTGCTCCCATTTGCGACTTTCCGGAGACCACTGGGTATTGTCTTCACTCAGTGAGAATGTTTTATCAGAATGCTTGCTATCTAGTTGATCAGGAGAGCGGACGCCGAGACTTTCAAACATTGGTCAAGAATGTTAAGATCAAAGTGACGCCCCAACTGATTGGAGAGGTATTAGGGATAGACGCCCGAGCCGATGGCACTCATTACCTGAAGAATCAAGTCTTCAACACCTACTCCTGGAGAGTGGTAGTTGATGGAATCTGTCTTCCAGATACTCGGTCGACAGGAAACTCCGTTTTCTCGAAAGAACTACGACCAGAGTACCGCTTTTTAAACTTAATTGTTTGTTATAATGTCATTCCAAACATGAACACAAAGGTTCTTCGGTGGGAGAGAATGATATTCCTTTATCTACTTGGAAACCCCACAGCAGCAATGGGAGCTAACTTAAACATTCCTTACGTCATCTGGACAAAGATGGCGCGATATGTGGAGCATGCTCATCCTTCAGAGAGACTACCTTATCCAATGATCATCATGCGCATTCTTCGCAAATTTAAAGCTGACACAAATGCAAGTTCCTATATGCACAGTCTAGGAACGATCAATGAAACAACAATTGTAAAGTCTCTCTCGACGAAGCCAGATGAACCCATAATACCTCCTCACCGGCAACGAAAACAACAACAACAAGCGACAACCTCTGCACCGGCAGCAACTCCTCCAGTCCAACCAGCACATCCAGCACAACAAGCACCTCAATCAACTCTGATGATGATGCATCTGTTACCTCAATCTATAAAGAACAGCAAAGGCTCTCCAACGAGCAAGAACGTATATCAAATGAACTAATTGAGGTAAAGGAAGAAATAAAGAAGGTAAATAAGAATCAATCATCAATGAACAAGCGATTAAAGAAAATCTTCCAAATTCTCGGCTGTATCAGTTCAGATGAATCTGAATGATTCATATCCTTCCAATTTATGTTTATTATGCATATGTTTAATCTTTCTTTTGTGCAGGTCTTTAAGTTTTAGTTTTAGTTTTTAGTTGTCAAACTTGAATTGTTAACCATTCTCTCCATTTTTGTAATTTTGGCTTTGTTTGTGACAAAAAGGGGGAGAGAGTTTAGAGAGAACTTGAACAATGATTGAACAATGATGATGTGAATGTGTGAACATCAAGGTAAGTATCACTTCAACTTTGACTTTGGTGAAGGGTAAGTATCACAACTTTGGTTTTTATCTTGTGATTTGTTGCATGTTCCTACTAACTATTCGACTAACTATTTGGACATGTATTATTACTAACAAGTTGTATGATTACTAACAAAGCAAAGTTATGACATTTGGAATTTTATTGTTTAGAAGATATGTCAATGTTTGATTGTGATCTTATTACATATCTGAATTACTCAATGTCATGGTGAGCATAAACTCTATCTCTGTTAGGTTTTGAATGCTAAATACTCTTGAGGTATCTAACGATCTCTTTTTGTCAAGAATGATTTCTTTGTGCAGAGAGTACAGATGTCTAAGTCTAGAGTCTATTTTAGGAGTTTATCTCATGTTTTTAAATTTTTGGATCTCCATTGTAAATTTTTGTTGTATGGTGATAGCAACAAAAATATCTTTTTGAATTTTCTTTAGTGGATATGTGTTTTGTCACGAAACCGCCAAAGGGGGAGATTGTTACGGAATTTGAGTTGGCATAGTTTCGTGAAAGGTTCAAGTCTTGAAGATTGAAGGTGAAGAAGGTTGGATCATTTAACTCAATCTCAAGAAAGAAGAATTCAAAAGGATCAGGTATGTTTAACTAAAGATTCTTGGTGATCCGAATACTTCTTGTAGTGTAGAAACACCTGGAAAATTTTTAATTGCATAAAAATCAAAAACTGGTGTTCGGACATGTTCAGGATCCGGATCAGAGCCAGCGATCCGGATCCCGAAGGTTGTTGTTTCATACATTACTTCAATCCGGATCGCAGCATCTCACGATCCGGATCCCGAACGTTGAGTTTTCTGAATTGTATGAACGATCCGGATCAGGCATTCCGATCCGGATCCCGAACGATTGTTTTTCTGGAAACCGTCTTTCTTGCTACTGCAATCCGGATCGCCCAAATCCGATCCGGATCGCCGTCCGTCAAAATTCCAGAAATGTTAGGTTTTTGATTCTTATCTCCTTCCAAATGTTTCTAACCTATAAATAGACCCTATGACTCTTTTTCTAGGGTTAACACAGATAGAGCCGTCATAATCAAATATCATTCTATACGGCCTAAGATCCACATATAGAGAAGAAAGGAAATCATTAGATAATACTCTATGTTTCTTCGTCTATATTGATTAGTTTGATTCTAGGTTTTCATACTCATATCTTGAGTTGAATCAAACTAATGAATACTTAGATGGTATTTCCGATCTATCTTTGATCTAAGTATTCGGCGGATCATCACCACCCAAAAACAACGATTTACCCCAAAATCGGCGCGTGGATTCGCGTGTCCTTGTGAATTCAAGGTTCAACCGCTCTCGTGGATTCGGAGCGAGGCACATTCGTGGATTCGAAGGGTGCTATTGGGTGAAGACCGTGGATTCGGTCGGACGTCGTGGATTCGACGTTGGACGCCGTGGATTCGGCGTTGGGCGCAGATCGTGGATTCGAGAAGCGTCGTGGAGCGAGCGGAGAAGATCCTCTAGGAGCGTATGGAAAAGGTTGAGTCGTAAGTGTGCACGGTAAATCACCTTGTACATGTTTTAATTCTAGTGGATTTCGCCGTGTTATCGGTCCCGTGGTTTTTTACTCCGGTGATGGAGTTTTCCACGTAAAAATCTTGCGTGTTATTTTTATTTCCGCATTGGGTTTTTATCGCAACGATTTTTGAGTGTTTATACGTTTACACCTATTCACCCCCCTCTAGGTGTTTTTTCCCCTATTTAGATCTATATTACATATAACCCAACAAACTCTATTTTCCGGTTCCACTTTTAACTTAGAGTTACACTGACTCTAATTTTCTGTTCCACTTTTATCTTAGAGTTACGCTGACTCTAATCTCCTGTTCCACCTTTATCTTTGAGTTATACTGACTCTAATTTCCTGTTTTCCCTTTCATGTCTCCACACTTGATCCACTTTTCCATTTTCGTGATTCCTTACTGAATCCTAGAGTTAACTTAACTCTATTATCCTGTTCCATTATTAATTTAGAGTTACACTGACTCTAATTTTCTGTCTGTGAGTTTAAACTCCTCTGGATCACCTTAGGTTCCTTTTACCTAAGTTCCATGTCATACTCATCCTAGAGTTCCTTGACTCTATGTTGATCACTAGTTCACCTTAGGTCCCCTTTACCTAAGTTCCATGTCATACTCATCCTAGAGTTCCTTGACTCTATGTTGATCACTCTATCCAGTGTCCTTAGGTTATCCCCGAAGACAATGCCACTCGTCCAATCCTAGGATAACTCCTAGTTCGATGTCACTCGTCAAACCCCTAAACTAGGTTTTCTCCTAGTCCTACTACCAACAATTGTTGTTCCCTTATGTCACGTGATTCCTAGGGTTACACCCTAACATGATCACAATCATAATTGCTAATCCTTTTTCATGCATGGAGTCATTTTCATTTCATTCATCAAATAGTAATTACCTCTACGCATGCATAATCATCATATATCTTTGGCAACCAACAGTTGCACTTTTTCACTGTGTCCATTTGCACATGCACATCTATTCCTCTATCTCTGGCAACCAATAGTTGCACTCTTTCATCAGAATCCATCTACACAGGAAATCAAAATCATAATTACCTAACGCCTCTAACAGGCTACTATCATGCTTCGAATCGAAAAGCAAAGGAGCAAGGGCAGAGGTCACCCAATTTCGGTAGAATTCCCCATCTTGTAGTGTACCCAATTGCTTGTAGACACTTGCAATTGGTCTTCGCGCGATTCCACTTGTTCCCTCGAGCTTTCACGCAAAACAGTGCACCTCCCTCGAGTCTGCACGCAAAATGGTGCACGTCTACCAAACCTGCACGCAAAACGATGCACATCACTAAAAACCCGCACGCAAAACGGTGCACGTCATTTCAGTCTACACGCAAAATGTTGCGCGTTAAATCAACCGGCACGCAAAACGGTGCACGTACCTCGAATCTGCACGCAAAACGATGCACGGTCTACTGTAGGGTTGCACGCAAAATGGTGCAGGTTTTTCTAACCCTGTACGAAAAACGATGCATAATATTAGGGTCGCCACGCAAAACGGTGCGCGACAACACGATCGGCACCGAAAACAGTGCACGTACCTCAAATCTGCACGCAAAACGGTGCACGCCTCACTGTCGGGTTGCATGCAAAACGGTGCACATTTTTCTTGTCCTGCACGCAAATCGATGCAAAATATTAGACTTTGCACGTAAAACGGTGCGCGATAACACAAGTTGCACGCGAAATGGTGCACGTACCTCAAATCTGCACGCAAAACGGTGCACGCCTTATTGTCGGGTTGCACGCAAAACGGTGCATATTTTTTCTTGTCCTTCACGCAAATGGATGCAAAATATTAGACTTTGCTCGTAAAACGGTGCGCGTTTTCCGAGTTTGCGTCCAAAACTGCGCATTTTTGCCGAATCCGCACGCAAAACGGTGCATTTCTTCCACAACTGGCACGCAAAACGAGACGCGCCAAAATTGTCCCCGACAGTCCGCACAGCAAGACGGCGCAGTATAACCCGATTCCTAACACGCAATACGGTAATGGGGTCAAATCTAAACTCAAAGGAGGCATAAAAACTGTGCCCAAAAATACCGTAAAAATAACGTTATCTCGTACAGTCGCGCCGCCCATCGGCTCTTGGGAACGCATCGCGCGCTCCTACCCACGAAATCCCCTCCATCTCTCTCTCTCTCTCTCTCTCTCTCTCTCTACTTGCTCGGTTGGAGAAGAAAATGGAGAAGGAGAAATTGGTACTCGGTTCGGAGGAGGAAGAAAAGAGGAAGAAAAGAAGAAGAAGAAGAAAAGGACGTAGGAGGGTTCATTGTACCCGGTCCGTGGCACCCACCAAGAGGGAACCGCCATGTGGCGGTCCACCCCACGGGTGGGCGCGCACCAGGCGCGCGCGCCCACTGCCCGCGCAGGAAATCCGGTATTCTATACTTCCCTAACTTTCATAACACTAGTATTTTATACCACCTTTATCTACATTTATTTATGTGCCGAAAATCCGGTACTTTACACCCGGCGTCAAAACAGCGACCCGGGCTCGCCAACAGATCCGCCGCCCATACGGGAAGCCCCGTATAGACGAAGCGACTAACCTGCAAAAGATCAACTATACTATACAGATATCAGAGCTGAAAGTAAACTACTAGAAATAAAATATATACAACTCAAAATCCTCCCCAAAACACATAAATCTCTCAAGCAGTAAAATAAAAAGTATAACTCTATACCTCACTACAAAAGTCTCTCAACAAGAACTCTCAAAAAGTAAAGGGGTACATCTACTCTCTGGACGACGACGACTGGTAGGGATCTATCTCGCGACTCCCTCACCTCGATCAGCCGGATTAGCAACTGGAGCAGCAGGAACAGGAGTAGAAGTCCCTGTAGGAAAAGACACCACGACGGGTGTGAGAACTACGTCCCAAGTAGTTCTCAGTGGGTGCCGCCAACAAGCCCCACGGTCTGCCCACTAAGTCTACTAGAGGCATAAAGTAACAATATAAAACTGAAATGAAAGGGCTGGAAAAGTAACTCTACAGCTACTATGCCTCTATCTAGATGCTCAAGGAGTGGAACAGATGGAAACATGATGCATCTACTAACTCCCAAAGTACAATCACCGAATCTACACTGACTACCGCATAGGGTCCAGTCAAACCTGCGCCCACCTACTGCCGCACATCCTCAACAGGACGGGTCTACCGTAGGGTGTCCGTGACTGCCAAAACTGGGCCAGCCAGAGGGACTGCGTCGACAAGTCGCGATAGCAAGTAACAGGCCCAACTCTCGAGTGGCACTCGAGGGGCGCGACCCCACCGAGGAAAGTATCTGCGTATCTCTGTCGAGCTCAATATGGCTCATGCAGGCTATAGTCCAAACCACGATCAACAAGATCGACTAACAACACCAACGCTCACTCACAGGCTGGAAAACCACACAGCTAGGGCCACCGTTCACCAGACGGCTCCCACAACAGAACGCTAAACTCACAGGAAAGACCGACACCATAAGGGTTCGGAAACCCGATAGGCCGGTGCTTAGAACCCTATCAAACAAGAACAGACTCTAGGCTCCGCCTATCGAAG
Organism: Tillandsia leiboldiana; assembly: GCA_029204045.2. Classification (NCBI taxonomy): domain Eukaryota; kingdom Viridiplantae; phylum Streptophyta; class Magnoliopsida; order Poales; family Bromeliaceae; genus Tillandsia; species Tillandsia leiboldiana. Next base: position 26,145 of record JAQNDB010000479.1, on the reverse strand, counting down.
TTTCCGACCCCCTTATAGTTCGGGAACACAACAATCTCGGTACAACACGCAGAAGACACCAACAGGGCCCGAAAGTTCCGGGAGACCTACACCTACAACCCTATCAAACAAGAACAGGTTCCAGGCTCGGCCCCCGTGGCTTTCGTCCCGACAAAGGAACGACCCCTAGAACCCAGACCACTCGAATCCTTTCGAGTGGGGAGATTTACAGGAAAAATGTGACAATTGTTATTGAAAACCATTTTCACTCAGCTCCCTTTTAGAAAAACTATCTTGATTTGAGGAGAAACCCATTTTCTTAACAATTTTTAGTTCTTTTAGAAAAAACAGTTACAAAACAAGTATTTTACCCAAACCCCGAAGGGCTGATGCCTTTGTCCAAATCAAACAAGAACAGACTCCAGCCGCCCTTCGATGCTTGGAAGAAAACATTGGTAGACTAAAATCATGTGTATGTCGAAAAGGGTTCTGGGTTCTACGTCTTGCTAACACTGGTACACTACTGCCACTAACACAGTGGCGACAACCCAAACAGGGGAAAGCAAGATCTCCCGGGACCACCGTTTACCCCAAACGGTTCCCGGTACAGACAAGCGATCCACTACATCTACCAGACTCCACTCTGCTACCAAGCATGAGTGCAAATGCATCCCACACTAAAAAGAAGTCCCGACCGCTCGGCCCACTACCCGGGCGAGTATAACACTAAGTCCAGGAATGAAACATAATGTGTGGATGTCTAAACATAAATAACCCTAGCCCAAGTGAGGGTTTTCTACTGGTCTGGTTACACATGCAACATATGACGGGGGTGCTAGGTCCGGTTCCAAGATAACAAATATTTAACAGGTGGTAGGAAGCAGAAGAGATCATACGATCATTAGATAAATACAAAGAATATTAACATTCACATTCTAGCATGCTACCAAGTCCAATCACTATCATGCATGATTCTATATCAATAGAATTAGTGCACAGTCCATAGATCCTGAAAGCGAAGCCACCCACCTGAAGGTGCTAACTGTTCGGAGTCGTACAGCTGAGAATACCCAGAAACAGCTATCTCTGTTCACCCACCAATCCAAGAATACAGGAACAGTGTTCAATACTTCCTGGGTACAAAAATACAACCCAAAGTTACACTTAATTCCATAAAATCCAAGTTTTACAATTCTGCTGGGAATAGTCCTCTTAATGTGAAATTTTCACATGTAAAGCAAACTCCAAAAATTCCAATCAAAATACCACAGCGATCCTCACGTCGAGACCTTCGAAATGGGTACCTGCACGCCCAATTCCGAGCACCGTAGGCCAAGTTACAAATTCCACAACACAAGTGCGCAAAACCTCATAACCACACAACTGTAATCCCAAGCACAGATGAAGGGAGAAAACTATACCTCTCGAAAGGTCTCGGAAAAATCCAAGAAAAATACTATGATAATCCTCGCGTCGAGTAGATGCAAAAAGTGCAAAGGCTCGTCTCGATCCGACGCTCGAGCGCGGAGATCTCCTCAAATCAACTGCTGTCCTCACAAATCCTCACAGAAGACCAATGTCCCAGTAAGCATGGAAGAACTCCTCGAAAAGTGCGAAACGAGGAAATGTTGAAAATACCAAGATCGTAGCCCTACCTATCGCGGATCCAACGGCGAAGGAATCGCTCGAAAAGGTGGTCGGAGTAGGCCGGGGGAGCTCGCGCACCGAAACACGACGGAAGAAACACCGGCGAAAGAATGTCGCGACGCGCCAAGAAAAAAGGAATCTCGAAAACCGTGCCACGTAAAATCTCCAAACTCTGCAGATCGGTGCAGCACAACTCGGGGATGAACTCCTCTGAAGAAATCGCAGTGAAAAAAAGCCCAGAAATGCTAAAAAGTCCAAGGTGAAACGGGCTCGGGCTATTTATAGGCCCCAGGAAACAATTCAGAAAATACCGAAAAGGTCCCCACTTTTGGGCGCAGGACCAGGTTTCGGGCGCCCGAAACCTGCGGAACACTGCACCGCCCGGTTGCGCCCAAAACGTCCTGGAGCCACCACGTCACCCGCACGGCAAACAGCTGTGCGGGGCGTACCGGGAGCCGCCACGTGGCCCTCCCGGGGCCCGACGCGTGTCCCGCACAGCAAACAGCTGTGCGGGGCGCGCGAGCTGTCGCCGCTTGGCACCTACCCGGTCAAACGGGTAGGTGGCGCCAGCTAGTGGCAGCGTGCCACGTGTCCTGCCCCAGTCGCGGTCACACGTGCGGGTAGGCGCCGCTCTGGCCGCCTGCCACGCACGCGCCCCCGTGCGCCACGCCTTGTGAGCCCGCTAATGGCACGCCGACACGTGTCCCGTGCACCGGGTCCACGCACCCTAATTCGGGTTCCGTGGACCGCGCCGCGTGCAGCGACCAACCGGGGGCTGCCACGCGTCCCCCGCCCTGGTCTATGCACCGCCCCGCCAATTGGGTAGACTGCGCATCAAGAGCCCGCCAATCAGGCGGCGCCACGTGTCCATGCGCCGGGTTCGTGCACCCAGCCACGCCCCTCTGTGGACCGAGTGCTGCGGACCGGCCAATAACAGGCCGCCACGTGGCAGCCGGCGGTCAACGGCCCCTCCCATGCACCGAAATTCAGCGAAAACTTCTGGGAGTCTGTTTTTGGGCATCCGGACTCAGAGTCAGACAAGCAAATAGCCGTTTTCAAGCGTTTTTCCACGCTGAATCCAAATCCAACCTCTGTTTGGCCCAAAACCATTTCGAAAATTCGGCGAATGCAGCCGAAGGCCAATCCAGCTGTGGATATCACACAGGGTCCATCTGTGGCATCCCTTTGAGGCACTATGGGCCAGACACACCAACACTAGGTGTTCTACACCACGGTTCATGGGAGAAGCTACACGGGGATCGGGGTCACCATAGCTGCAGAAAAAGGGAAAGCCCCTATGGAACCGATTTCAATGAAGATGAAAAGTGTTGCACGGAAAAGAGGGAGATCACGTGAAATTGAGATCGAGGAGCCACTTGCTAGTGAGCCACCTCCGCAAGAGTTTGTTCATATCACTTCTGAGAGGATGAAGGATTTTGAAAACCGAGAGTGTATTGGAGAACGACATGTAAATGTCGCGGCTCTCCAGGAACAGTCTAAAGCTTTTGGAATTCTGTTTGATCGAGCCGATTTTTCACAAATTTGCAAGTTTCTAGAGACTACTAGATATTGTTTGCATCTTGTCAGAACTTTTTGCACATGTGCTCACCAACTTCAAGGACAAGAAGGCGGACCAATGGAATTTCACACTGCGGTCTGAAACAAAAAGATCAAAGTCACACCTCAGTTGATTGGAGAGGTACTTGGAATGAATGTTCAATTGGACGGGGTTCATTATATGAAGGGTCAGATTATGACATCTATTGTGTGGAGGACTGTGGTGGATGGCATATGCATGCCGGACACACGCTCGGCTGGAAATTCGGTATTTTCTAAAGAACTTGAACCTGAATACCGTTTTCTTAATTTCATTGTTTGTTACAATATAATGCCGAACATGCAAACGAAGGTTTTGCATTGGGATAGGATGCTATATTTGTATCTTTTAGGACATCTAGCGCTGCTCGGGGTTTGAACATCAATATTCCATATCTTATCTGGTCAAGGATGTCGCGGTATGTGGAGCATGCACATCCTACGGAGCGACTTCCATTCCCAATGATCATTATGCGAATTTTAAGGAAACTTGACGTAGACATTCGCTCGTCAACATATGTGCATAGTTTGGGAACAATCAATGACTCAATAATTGTGAAGTCACTCCCTCGCCAACCGGATGAGACACCGACCCCACCTCGGAGCAAGTGACCTTCGACCTCCTCTCGACCAACAACGGCAACAGCAGCAGCAGCAGCAACAGCACAACCAGCAACAACAACTCAACAAGCAACAGCTTCAGGACCAGGACTTTTTGAAACCTCGGAGGATGAAGCCTCTGTTACTTCAATCTATCGGGAACAACAAAGACTATCATCTGAGCAGGAGCGGATTTCTATTGAGCAAGGTCGGATTTCTTCGGACCTTCAACAAATCATAGCCACCCAACTAGAGTTGAAAAAGAAATACAAATCTTTGACCAAGTTGGTGAAAAAGATTTTCGCAAAGCTAGGCTGTAGTAGCTCAGAAGACTCTGAATCTGATTGAAATTTGAAGATATGAGTTTCAGTTTTTTTTAACAAGTTCTTTTGCAAGTTTTTCTTTTCTTTTGTTTTCATTACAGTTGAACTATCCTCCCCACATTTTCTGTTTTGGCTTTTTTATTGACAAAAAGGAGGAGAGACATGAGATGTGGATGTCTAAAGCATAAATAAACCTAGCCCAAGTTGGAGTTTTCTACTAGCCTGGTTTACACTTGCAAACATTTGACGGGGTGCTAGGTCCAAGTTCCAATAATAGTATTTAGTTTAACACAGATAGGAAGCCTAAATCAACTTGATCACAATAACAACACAAGGAACATCCTCTCTCTCTCTCTCTAACATGCTTCCTAACACATCTCACAATCATGCATGTTTTCTATACAATAGAATTAATGAACCGTCCACCGGTTTTGGAGACGAAACAACCCACCTAAAAGTGTGCGTCGATCCAAAGTCCAAACAGAGCGTGGATAATCCTCAGGTTCCCACGATTCCAACGAGTCCAAGAACACCCAATTTGCGAACCACTACAAAAAGTATCGTATTAAGCATCAACGGTAGCATCTCCAAAAACAGTACTTGCTGTTTTGCAAAAATAGCACAGAAAACGAGGGATTTCACCTCTGCACAGTCCTCAAAAAAATCCCAAAAAATCATTGTTGCGTTCCTCGCGAAGTGTAGATATGAATCGAGCATTTATACGCCTCATTCCAACAATCGTAGGCCGAGAAAATTCATAAATACTCCGCCGCTGTCCAAAAATTATCGCAGAAAAAGGGGGTTTAAAGAAGCTCCAGAAAACCCAGTAAAACCTCAAAACGGGCGGAAGTTGTAAATACAAGAAATGTAGTCCTACCTGTCATGAAGACAATGCCTTAAGAATCACTCAAAAAGTCCCTCGGAGTAGCCCACGGGAGCCCGCGGACCAAAATGCGACGGAAAAGAACACCGGAAGAAGAACGTCGCAGTGCGCCGAATCGCAGAAATCGCCGATGACGATATCTCCAAAAATCATCAAATCTCTGTGGGAGATGGAGAGCAAGTGGAAGGATCCACGGCCAAAAGGAGCTTAGCTCGAAGTCCACAAAAAAAAAATGAAAAGAGAGGGAGAGAGAGCTATTTATAGAGGCTAAAAGGGGTGGGTGGGGGGGGGGGGGGGGGGGGGGATCAACCTTTTGGGGTGCGTTTTCGGGCGCCCGAAACATTCGAGCCCTGAAAAACGCACCCCGGCCTCCTCTCCGCGCAGCGCCCGGATCTGCCCGGGCGCGACGCGTGTCCCGAACACGGGACAGCGGCGCCCGGCCGATCGGGCGCTGACGCGTGGCCCGACAGCGGGGCGAGGCGGGCCTGTCACGCTCCGGGCTGCGACCCGGGCCCGCCAACAGATCTGCCGCCCATACGGGAGGCCCCGTATAGACGAAGCGTCTAACCTGCAAAAAAAAAGATACTACAGCTATACAGATATCATAGCTGAAAAGTAGACTACTGAAATAAAATAATACAACTCCAAAAGTACATGTCTGAACCTCACTACAAAAGTCTCTCAAAAATAAAACCCTCAAAAGTAACTAACAACAATAATCCAGCAGAAGGTACTACTAAAGTCCAAAAGGAGTACAGCTATACTCCAATTACGGGTAGGGAACTAGCTCGCGACTCACTCACCTCGATCAGCAACAGAAGGGTCAGCAACTGGAGCAGCAGGAACTAGAAAAGGGGTCCCTGGGAAAAGTCACCACGGCGGGTATGAGAACTACATCCCACAGTAGTTCTCAGCCAGTATCGCTACCAAGCCCGACGGTCTGCCCACTAAGTCTACTAGAGGCATCAGATAACAGGAAAACTGTAATAATGGAAAGATAAGATGGAAAGAGTCTACAACTATCATGCCTCTATCTACAATGCTCAAAGGGTGATACAGATGAAAATGATGCATCGACTCTAACCCAAATACTCAATCAACCCAATCACAGTGACTGCCACATGGGGTCCAGTCAAACCTGCGCCCACCTACTGCCACACATCCACAAGAGGACGGGACTTACGTAGGGCGTCCGTGACTGCCAAAACTGACCCAGCCAGAGGGACTGCGTCGATAAGTCGCGATAGCAAAGTAACAGGCCCAGCTCCGGAGCGGCACTCGAGGGGCGCGACCCCACCGAGAAAAGTATCCGGGCATCTCTGTCGAGCTCAATATGGCTCATGCAGGCTATAATCCAAATCCACGATCAATCAAATCGACAATGTCCAACTCACAATACTAACCCACCGGCTGGAGGTACTTAACAGCCGGGACCGTCGTCAACCCAACGGCTCCCAAAACAGGACATCCAACTCACAGACAAGAAAGAACCAACCGACACAGTAAGGGTCCGAGAATCCCGAAAGGTCGGTGTCTAGAATCCCAATCAAATAAGAACAGACTCCAAACTCAACCTTTCGAAGTTTGGAAGGAAAAACATTAGTTTATAGAAATCATGTGTATCCAAAAACAGTCTGGGTTCTAGGTCCTGCTATCACTAGTATACCCCTGTCACTAACATAGTGACGACAAAGAAAACAGAGAAGTACGATAACCCGGGACCACTGTTTACCCAACGGCTCCTGCCACAGATATAAAACCAGCTACATCTACCAGACTCCACTCTGCCCCCAAGCACGAGTGTAACATGCATCCCACACTAAAATAAATCCCGACCACTCAGTCCACTACCCGGGCGAGAAAAAACACTATGTCCAGGAATAGAATACGAAGTGTGGATGTCTAAAGCATAAATAAACCTAGCCCAAGTGAGGGTTTTCTACTAGTCTGGTTTACACATGCAAACATATGACAGAGTGCTAGGTCAAGTCCAATACTAACATTTAATCAACACAGATAGGAAGTAATAATCAACATGATCAGAATCACCACACTAGAAAATCCTATCTGATACAACATGCTTTCTAATACTGCTCACATAATGCATGCTCACTAACAATATAGAGTTAGAGAACCGTCCACCGGTTTTGGAGACGAAGCAACCCACCTGAAGCGCGCATCAATCCAAGATCCAAATAGGCTGAAACTGAATAGGGATAATCCTCGGATTCCCACGATTCCAACGAGTCCAAAAACTCCAGAAAACTCCTCTTAGGTACAAAGATATGGTCCAAACATTGCAATAAGTCATAAACTCCCACAAACACATGCTGCTGTACAAACAGTCCAGAAAATGCTTAAATACCACCTGCGAGATAATCTTCAAAAATTCCAATAAAAATACGATGGCGATCCACACGAAGATTATATGTCAATCGAGTCCTCACAAGCCGAAATCCGATAACCGAGTGTGGAGATAAAATTCTGACAAGCCTCCGCTGTCCAGAAAAACCACCAGCAACAAAGGGGTTCAAAAATGCCTCGTAAACCATGCCAAGAACTCAGAATTAAGCAAGATGATCAACACGGAAATCGAAGGCCTGCCTCTCATAAAACCGACGCCACAAAAATCATCCAAAAATTCCTTTCGAGTAGCTATGTGGACCTCGTGGACCGAAACGCGATGGAAATGGGCCACCGAAGAATAAACGTCGCACTGCGCCGAATCACCGAAGCCGTCGATGTCGCGCCCTCTAAAAATTCCAAAACTCCTTCACAAGATGCAGCACAAGATGAGGAACAAACTTGCAATAGGACTCAGTTGCAGAAGGGCTTGGGAAAAGGGACTAAAGGCCCAAGAAACCGACCTATTTATAAGCCTCCACCAAAAACCACAAAAAAACAAAGCCAATGGGCTTTCGGGCCCGAAATTCGGGCGCCCGGGGGGATTCGGGCGCAAACAGTGCCCGAATTCGCCCCCCGGCCCGGTCCACAACCAACGCCCGGATCGCCCAGCGCCCAACACGTGTCCCGAACAGCAGACAGCGTGTGCGGGGCCGCTGGGGATCTGTCGCATGGCCCGACCGGGGCACATGGGGTCGGTGGCGCCCCGCGTACGGCGGTCACCTGCCCCAAACGCCCCGGCATGCTCCCCCTGACGCGTGGACCGTGCGCACGTGAGCCAGCCACTCACAGGCCACCCCGTGGCCCGCCCCGGTGCATGCGCCAGCCCGCGTGTCTCCGTGGACCGCGCCGCGTGAGCCCGCCAATCCGAGGCCGCCACGTGTCCCCCGCGCCCGGTCCATGCACCAGCGCAACTCTCTGTGGACCGCGCCGCATGCGCAGGCCAATCAAAGGCCGCCACGTGGCATCCATCCGGTTCATGGCTTCCCCCATTCACCAAAATGCGCATAAAACTTCCGGGTGTCCCTTTTTGGGCATCCGGACTCCGAAAAATACAAATAAAATAGCTGATTTTTGATGTTTTTCCGTGCTGGATCCAAATCTGATCTCAGATTAGCCTAAAACCCTTTCTAAAATTTGGCGAAAGCAGCAGAAGGATAGGCTTGATCCAGAAACCTCACTGAGTCTGTCCAACGTGTCCATTTGACGCGTTGCGGGTCCGACGCACCACTAATAGGTGTTCCACTACATGGGTCATGGAGAAAGCAGCACGGGGATCGGGGTCACCATAGGGCCAGTGGCGCCCAATGTTGGGGCGCCACGTGGCGCCCCCCGCATGGGCGCCACGTGGCGCCCCCCGCGTGGGCGCCATGCCGCCCGCACTTGCCCCCGACCTGCCCCTCCAATCAGCACGCGCCACGTGTCCCTCCACGACGGTTTGAATGTTGGGATAAAGTTAATTGTTAGGTGTACCCTTGGTTTTGGTTTTGTGTGGATTTTCGTGTTGTTAATACCGTAACACAAAAGAGCTCGTTAAACGGAGAATGACGGTGCGATCGGATTAAAAATCTGATTTATGGATCTTCCGGAATGAGGTTTTGATGTTAATGGGTCCATAAGGTAAGTTTCAGGATACCCGTTAAGGCTTTCGATGCATCGAAATCCGTGCTAGCGATTATGGGACGTTTCGATGGTTGGGCATGCTTATTGAGAAAATCTGTTAAAGATTTGTTAAAGATCTTTTAAAGATCGGTTAAAAAGTTGTTAAAGTTCTCCCTTAAATATCATGGTTTTGGGATTTTTACGTACAAAAATATAAAAGTGAAAACCGTAATTTTGGTTATTCTCAAAGATTTTTAAAGATCGGGTTTTTCTTCTTCCTCGTTGTGCGTGCCGGAAATCGAGGTCGAAAACGTCACAATCACCGGAGATCGGATCCGAGATCACCATCATCGCCGGAGAGCGAAGTCGCATTGTCTTCCCCACCGGAGCATGGTTAGCGATCGTTAGCTCTCATTTGTCCGTTTGATCGTTGGTTGGTTCGATCGTTGGTTTTTATTCATCGATTTGATCGTTGGGTTTCATTCGTTGGTTTGATTGTTGGCTTTCGTTCGTCGGATAGCGATTGGTTGGTTTTTGTTTGATTGGTTTATGTTCGTTCGTCGGTTTTCGTTCGTGGGTTTTGATCGTTGGTTTTCTTTCATCAGGTTTTGGGCGTTAGCGGAATCGCTTTGCGAAGTTCATTGGCGGTCGTCGACAGAGGGTTTGTCGCCGCTCGGTGCCCTAGCCGAGCCGGGGCCGCCGCTCGATGCCCTAGCCGAGCCGCCGCCGTCGCTGCCACGAAATGCCCTAGCCACCGCCGCTGGATGCCCTAGGCTCTGCCGCACGTGCTGCCGCGTGCCGCATAGGCACGCCGCCGTGCCAGCACGTCGTCGAGGTGCGCAGCCGCATGCGCGCTGTCAGGCGCGCCATCGCACGCGCACTGCCGCCCATGCACTGCCACCCGCACGCCGCCGCCTGTGCGCTGCTGCACGCACCGCCGTGTGCGCCCACGCGCGCCGCCGTGTGCGCCTGCGCGCGCTGCTTTGCTGGACCGCCGCGCCACTCTGCTGCTTGCGCCGCGACGCTGCCTGGCCGCACCCCGCTGCCGCCAGGAGCTGTGCCACATGCCGTTTGACAGGCCGCGCCGTGCGCCGCCATTACCCTGTCGCGCCGCCGCCGTCGACAAGGATTTTTGGGCAGTTTTGGGCTTGACGGAGTTGTTTTCGTTTTTCGTCAGATGTAATACTCGAGAAATTCGAGTTTGTAAAAGTTAATAAAATAAAGAGTAAAATTCAAATGTGAATATGTGTGAGGAAATGAAAAATTAAAGTTAAGTGGTTGTATACCGGTGTGCAGATTGCACAGTTTTCGAAGCACTATTTCCGCCTTTCAGATCCGAGTCTGATCTCGAAAACATGAAATCGCCAGTGTGACCGTCTTATCGAATCGATTAAAAATGGTATAGACCGATTTTTGATCCGATGGTCGGATCGTCCAGAAATCAGCGAAGAAGCTGGTGGGACCCGCGACTTAAGTGAATAGTGAAATGAATAGTAACTCCCTGATTTAATTCCCTCGCTGGCCAACGTCGGCCAATCGACTGTCTGGAGTCCGAATCTGACGATCCAGGTAGTCGATTTGAATGGCGTCGTCGTTCTGAACGCAGCGGCGCTGACCAAATTTGTGTTTGACAAGCCTGAAGCATCGTAAAGCGTGCCGAACTGTACAAATTAGCGTATAAGATGGATTTTAGAATTATCAAAGTTCGATTTCATTGAACTAAAATCGCTACTCAATAGGTGTAGAGACCCTAAACCCCGTGCAGCTTTCCTGGTGAATCCACTGTTTACAACACCTAGTGTTGGTGTATCTGGTCCATGGTGCATCAAGGGGATGCCACAGGTGGACCCAGTGTGTTATCTTTTACTGTGTTGCCTTTCGGCTGCATTTGCCGAAATTTTTATAAGGATTTTGGCCAAACAGAGGTTGGAATTGGATTCAGCACGGAAAAACGCTTGAGAACGGCTATTTGCTTGTTAAATTTGGAGTCCGGATGACCAAAAACGGGCTTCCGGAAGTTTTCGGAACTTTCTGGTGCACGGGGGTGTTGGTGGACCGCCGGTTGCCACGTGGCGGCCTGTAATTGGCCGGTTCGCGACGTTCGGTCCACGGAGCGGCGCGGCCGGGTGCATGAGCCCGGCGCAGGACACGTGGCAGGCGGGGATTCGCTGGCCTTGGGTGTGCGGTTCACTGGGTTTGACCGGCGGGTGCACGGTTTGAGCGCCGGTGCAGGAATCCTGGGCGGGACCACGTGTCGGTCCCCGATTGGCGGGCGCTGGGGGCTCGGTCCACGTAGTTCCCCGCGCGGGTGCATAGACCCGGCGCAGGGACACGTGGCGGCAGCTGAGTGGCGGGCTCAGTTCGCGCGGCGCACGCAATGCGTGGGGACCCGCCTCGGGACTGTAGGCGCACAGGGGGGCGCTGACGCGGCTGTCGGCCGCACTCGAGTGCGCCACGCGTCGCAACGCGAGTGGTGGCCGCACTCGAGTGCGCCACGCGTCAGCGTGCGGTTGGGGGGCCGTACCTACCCCGCTGACCGCGGGACGGCCACGTGGCGCTCTGCGGGTCGTCGGCGCCGCTGTTTCCTGTTGCGGGGTGACGTGGCGTCACCTGGGGGTTTCGGGCGCGTCGGACGGGGCTCGTCCGACCGGATTTCCGGGCGCAAGGCGCCTGAATTCTGCGCCCGGAAACCCGGCCCACTTGTGCTTGGGCCCAGCCTATAAATAGGCTTCTTGGGCTTCTTCTAAGCTTTTTTCCTCTTCTTTTCCCTGTGAAGCCTTCAGAGAAGTTCTTCCCCACACCGAGCTTTACTCTTTGGAGGAATTTGAGGATTTTCGGAGGCACGCATCCCGAGGCTAACTATTTTGCGGCGCGGCGCGACGCTTGTTCATCTTCGACCCGCTTCGTCCCTCTGCAGTGTTTGGGCTCTCCCGACTCACCCCGACCTCCTTTTTCGACGATTTTCGCGCCATCGGATTCTAGACAGGTAGGACTTCAACTCCTGTGTTTTGAGCTACCTCGATTTCCGTGATGATCTTAGAGTTTTTCGAGCTCCCTTTTGACCCCTTTTTCTTCGCGGATATTTGGACAGCACTGCGGTGTTCTTGCTGTAGCTTTGCGCACAGGCATCGGATCAAGGCGATTCAAAAGGCAAAATTCATCTACTCTTCGCAAGGAATCTCCTGGATTTTTCTCAGATTTTTCTGGATTGTGCACGAAGGTGAGAATCTCCTTTTCCTGCGGTTTGTTGTTACAGGAATTTGGTACAGTTTGGTTTGGGGTGCTTCCCTTGCCGGATTTTTATCTCAGCGTAGAGGACTCCGTTTTGGACGTGCAGGTACTTGGTTCGAAGCTATCGACGCGTAGAACACCGGGGTATTTTATCTGGAATTTATCGAGCACTTTCTGCAGGTGAATTATTGGCATCTCTGCGGCTGAATTACAGCATGGTTTCTCTTGGAAGATTTTGGGTGTTAAGCGTTTTAGTAACCTTGTGTTGTACCCAGGGGCTGTTGGGCTGTGCTGGACCTGTTAGATTTGGTGTTGCAGTTTTCCTGGTATTATCAGCTGTAGGACTTGGACTGATCAGCGCATCAGGTGGGTGACCTCTTTTCAAGATCAGCGGACTGTGGACTAATTCTAACTTTAGGGACTTGCATGTTTTAATGTTTGATGTCCAGCATGCTAGAAGGCGTGAATTGATGTTCCTGTTATAGTTAGATGATCCTGTGATTATTCTTGCTCCCTAAGCTGTTAATTATTATTATTCTTGCTCCCTAAGCTGTTAATTATTATTATCTTGCTCCCTACAAGCTGTTGTTTATTATTTATCTTGGAACTTGACCTAGCACCACTGTCACATGTTGCATGTTCAGCCAGACTGTAGAAGACCTCAACTTGGGCTAGGTTTTATTGCTCTAGACATTCCCACATCACTTTTCTGTATATCACTCTGGACTTAGAGTTCTCCTCGCCCAAGTAGTGGGTCGAGAGGTCGGATTATTGTGGGATGCTTTTACACTCGTGTCTGGGGACCGAGTGGAGTTGTTAGCAGTCTGTAGACCAGGTTTCCTTGGGAAAGTGACTTGGGTTGTAGATTTGAGATCTTGAGAGCTATTTTGAGTGACAGTGAGTCTCGGCTGTGCAGTTTTCCAGCCTGTGTGTGAGACAGTGTTCCTTTGGTTTCAGTCGATCTTGTTGATCGAGGATTTGGATTATAGCCTGCATGAGCCACATTTGAGCTCGACAGAGATGCGCGGATACTTTCCTTGGTGGGGTCGCTCCCCTCGAGAGCCACTCCGGAGTTGGGCCTGTTCTTCTATCGCGACTTGTCGACGCAGTGTTCCCTCTGGCTGGGCCAGTTAGTGGCAGTCACGGACACAGTCCCTCTGGCTGGGCCAGTTAGTGGCAGTCACGGACGCCCTACGTAAGTCCGGTCCCCCGGGACGTGACGGCAGTAGGTAGGCGCAGGTTTGACTGGACCCTATGCGGCAGTCAGTTGTGATTGGGTGATTCGAGTCGAGAGCTAGTTGTAGCATCATGTTCTTTCTGTCCCACTTTTGAGCATCTAGATAGAGGCATAGTAGCTGTAGAGATTACTTTACCAGCTTTTCCCTTTCCGCACTGCATTGTTACTTTTTGCCTCTAGTGGACTTAGTGGGCAGACCGTCGGGCTTGTTGGCGGCACCCACTGAGAACTACTTGGGACGTAGTTCTCACACCCGTCGTGGTGTTTTTCCCCAGGGACTTCTTCTTCTACTCCAGTTCCTGCCGCACCTGTTGCTGACCCGACTGATCGAGGTAAGGGAGTCGCGAGATAGATCCCTACCAGTTGTCGCTTGAGAGTAGATGTACCTCCCTACTTTTTGAGAGTTCTTGTCGAGTGACCTTGTAGTGAGGATTGAGTTGTACTCTTCTTATTTTGAGAGATATTTGTATTTTGGTGAGGACTCTGGTTGTATATTTTATTAGAGTTGTATTTATTTTATCCAGCTTTTACTTTCAGCTCTGATATCTGTTTAGTGTAGATCTCTTTTGCAGGTTAGTCGCTACGTCTATACGGGGCTTCCCGTATGGGCGGCGGATCTGTTGGCGAGCCCGGGGCGCAGTTCCGACCCGGGGCGTGACAGATTAGAGTGGTATCAGAGCCTAGGATGTAGGTCATTGCGGACTTAGAAACCCTAGGCTTGTGGTTGGACCCTAGGATGACTTACGTGAGAGCCGTAATCTGTTAGCGAGAGTCTTGATTGGGTTCCTAACTCTCCCAGTGGATGGGATGAGTGATCGACATGTCTTCCTTCGGTGGCGACTATGTTGGCTGCAGACAACATAGTACTATAGGAAGGGGGACATGCCCTTTGACTTTCGCTAGATTGGGTCGTGTTTTGTTTGGGGTTCTAACTGTTTCTCTTCTTCCCTCAGGCGAGTGATGCCTCCGCGACGCACGATGTCGACGCGTTCGCAGCCTTCTTCCTCTGAGCCCGAGCCGGAGGACTCGGGGCAGGGACAGCAGAGTGAGGTTTTGGAGCTTCGTGCCCAGTTGGCACAGATGTCTGAGGCTGTGCAGCGCCAGGAGGAGACTTCCCGACGCCAGGAGGAGGCTTCCCGACGCCAGGAGGAGGCCTTGGGTCGGATGATGCTTATGTTAGAGCAGAGGTCGCAGCCTGTGGTAGCACCCCCTGAGAGTTCCCCTGTGCCCTCTTCGCCAGCTGCAGCGCCCCCTGTGTTCCGTCAGCACCAGCTGTTCCTGTCGAGCCGGTTTCCTGCAGACCACCGTCTGAGTCGTCGGGCCCTTTTTCTTCTTCTGAGCAGCAGGCAGCGGTAGATCTCTTGATGTGGTTCCGTCGGTTCGATCCATCCCGTTTCTCTGGTCTGGGTGCTGAGCCATGGGAGGCCGAGACTTGGGTTACGGCCATGGAGCGTCACTTTGAGAGTTTATTCGTCGACGATCGGTTTCGGGTCTTCTTGGCAGCGCATTATCTGGAGGGCAACGCCGAGGCTTGGTGGCGGCGTGTGCGGCCTGCTGGTCCGTCTGGGACGCAGATTCTTCCGTGGGCGGAGTTCCGCAGACTTCTTCTGGGGGCCTTCTTTCCTGAGAGTGTACGTCAGAGACTGGAGGAGCAGCTGAGGAATCTCCGCCAGGGGGATAGGCCCGTGCATGTGTACATAGCTAACTTCAATCAGCTGTTGGCTAGTATGCCTCACGTGGCCAGGGATGAGGCTCACCAGGTTTACATGTTTGAGCGGGGGCTGCGCCGGGACATTTATCAGCTTGTTCGCTCCCGCAGATTGCAGACATTAGAGGCCTCGATGGAGCAGGCGTTATATGTTGAGTCTGGAGAGGTAGTTATGGATGAGGTGGCTCCAGCCCCCGTAGGGACTCCTGGGGCGAAGCGCCCGGCGCCGGTGGAGGAGGGGCAGTCGAGTAGGCAGGGACCCCGAGACCCCCACGATTCCATCCTCAGGGTCGTGGACGTCAGGGGCGCCAGAGATCGGGATCATCTCATCAGTCTTCGCAGCAGCGTCGTCCGCCTCGACCTCAGCAGTCATCCCACAGCAGCAGCAGACTTCGCGGCAGCCCCGTCAGGAGCGATGTGTCTTTTGTGGAGGGCCGCACTTACCGATGCATTGTCAGCAGAGACACGGCCGTTGTTACCGTTGTGGACAGGCCGGTCACATTCAGAGTTCATGCCCCAGGGCAGGTCCTCCAGCTCCTTCCGCGGCCATCAGCACCTTCTGCTCCCCACATGACAGCAGGGCCTTCTGTGGCCTATGGTAGGCCTGATCAGGCTTCTCCTCTTCGCGACAGTCAGAGCGACGTCCCCCGGCGCAGAGCGGGCGAGTCTATGCCGCCCAGGTTGAGGATGCTTCAGCAGCCGATCATGTCGTCGCAGGTACTATTTTGATTTCTGCAGTTCGTACTCATGCTCTTTTTGATACCGGTGCATCGCATTCATTTATTACTAGAGCATTTGCATCCCTACATGGTATAGAGGTAGTTTCATTGTCGCATGCATTAGAGGTTCAGATTCCAGGCCATGTCTTGCATGTCGAGGAGTGTTGTAGGGATTGCCCGGTACAGTTGGGACCCTGGGTCCTGCCGGCAGACTTGCTCGTCTTGCGGCAGCTCCAGGATTTCGACGTGGTACTTGGCATGGATTGGTTAGCTCGGTATTTCGCCACCATTGACTGCAGAGAGAGGACGGTGACCCTCCGCGAGCCGGGGCAGGAGGTGTTCGTTTTCAGAGGCTGCCAGAGTACCCTATTTGCCATGACTATTTCTTCGGCGAGAGCCCGGCGGATGATGAGTAGAGGTTGTACCGCCTTCCTGGCGACGGTTGTGGAGGTGCCTACGCGGCACTGGACTCGAGGATATTCCTATTGTCCGCGAGTTCCCAGATGTGTTTCCACTCAGAGTTGTCGACCATGCCGCCGGAGAGGGAGATTGAGTTTGTGATTGATGTGGTTCCAGGAACCGCACCTATCTCGAAGGCACCCTATAGGATGGCACCTGCCGAGCTGAGAGAGCTGAAGGCCCAGTGCAGGACTGTGATGGATGTGGGCTTTGTGAGGCCCAGTGTTTCTCCGTGGGGGAGCGCCTGTTTTATTTGTGAAGAAGAAGGATGGGTCGCTTCGATTATGTGTCGAATACAGAGAGCTGAATAAAGTGACCATCCGGAACAAGTACCCCCCTTCCACGGATTGATGATCTGTTGGATCAGTTACAGGGAGCGTCTGTGTTCTCCAAGATTGATCTCCAGTCAGGTACCACCAGTTGAGGTTGAGGGCCGAGGACATCTCCAAGACGGCTTTTAGATCCCGGTATGGGCATTATGAGTTTACGTTATGCCTTTTGGTCTAACTAATGCCCCTGCCGCATTTATGGATTTAATGAACCGGGTATTTCAGCCGTACTTGGACCGGTTTGGTCGTGTGGTTCATTGACGACATCCTGATTTACTCCCCGAAGTGATATAGAGCATGAGGAGCACTTGAGGATAGTGCTGCAGCTTCTGCGAGAGAAGGAGCTGTATGCCAGTTAAAAAAGTGCGAATTTGGCTTTCGGGGAGGTTGCATTTCTAGGCCACATTTGTATCAGCCGCAGGAGTGGCAGTGGACCCGAACGAAGATTGATGCAGTTCGGGATTGGCCTAGACCGACGACGGTTACTGAGGTCCGTAGCTTTCTTGGATTAGCAGGTTATTACCGTCGGTTTGTAGAGGGCTTTGCGAAGCTCTCTACTCCCCTTACCAGTTTGACCAGGAAGGGGATTAAGTTGTGTGGACTGAGCGGGTGCCAAGAGAGTTTTGAGGAGCTCAAGAGGAGATTGATCTCGGCACCAGTTCTAGCACTACCAGTGATGGGCGATGGATTTGTGATTTATAGTGACGCCTCTCACAGCGGCTTGGGATGTGTTTTGATGCAGCAATGGTAGGGTAATTGCTTATGCTTCACGGCAGTTAAAGGATTATGAGAAGAATTACCCTACTCATGATTTGGAGCTTGCAGCCATGGTTTTCGCGCTGAAGTTTGTGGCGGCATTACCTCTACGGGGAGCACTCGCGAAATTACACCAGATCATAAGAGTTTAAAGTATTTGTTTACTCAAAAGGAACTGAATTTGACCGGCAACGCCGGTGGTTGGAGTTATTAAAGGACTATGATGTGAGCATCCTTTATCATCCCGGCAAGGCCAATGTAGTAGCAGATGCTTTGAGTAGGAGATCAGCACAGAGCTTGAGCATGTTGATTACACAACAGCCACCGCTTGTGGGAGCAGTTGAGACGCCTACAGATAGAGTAGTATCCCTGGGGTCTCTGCTAGAATCATGTCTATGGTCTTGCAGCCCACTCTGTTGGACAGGATTGGAGAGACACAGAGTGAGGACCCCCACTTGACGAGGATTAGATCGCAGATTCTGGCCGATCAGATAGGGGATTTTGCAGTGGATAGCTCGGGAGTACTGCGGTACAGGGACCGAGTATGTGTGCCTATGGACACTGAGCTCAGAGATCAGATTTTGAGGGAGGCCCATTATACAACCTTATACCATTCATCCAGGTGGTACTAAGATGTGTAAGGACCTCAAGGCACATTTTTGGTGGCCTGGAATGAAGCTGGATATTGGAAGATTTGTGGCTCATTGTTTAACTTGTCAGCAAGTGAAGGCGGAGCACCGTGTTCCTGCTGGCAAGTTACAGGAGTCTTTCCAATTCTCCGAGTGGAAGTGGGACCACATCACCATGGACTTCGTCACGGGACTGCCGAGGGCGCAGAGTGGGGCCGATGCTATATGGGTTATCGTTGATAGACTCACCAAGTCTGCACACTTCTTGCCTGTACAGATGACTTGGTCATTGGATCGTCTGGCACAATTGTATTTGGATGAGATAGTGAGGGATGCACGGTATAACCCGCCTCGATCGTATCAGACAGGGACCCGAGGTTTGTATCACATTTCGGCTGGGGGAGTCTACATTCAGCCTTGGGGACCCGCCAATTTAGCACTGCATTCCACCCACAGACCGATGGACAGTCGGAGCGCACCATACAGACTCTCGAGGACATGTTGAGAGCGGGCGTGATGGATTTTGGAGGAGGGTGGTATCGGCACTTAGCAACTGGTTGAGTTGCGTACAACAACAGCTATCAAGCGAGCATTCAGATGGCTCCGTTTGAGGGCGTTGTATGGACGCAAGTGCCGGTCGCCCCTGCATTGGAGTGACGTGGGTGAAAGGAGGACCTTGGGACCGGAATTATTGTTGGAGGCAGAAAGAGAAGGTTCGATCAGTTCGCCGACACCTTGAGATAGCCCAGAGGCGTCAGAGGAGCTACGCTGATACTCGACAGGCGAGAACCTAGAGTTTCAGATTGGGGATCATGTCTTTTTTGAAGGGTCTCGCCTTCGAAAGGGGTCAGGAGATTCGGAGTTCGGGGGGAAGCTCAGTCCCCGCTTTCATTGGACCCTTCGAGGTACTTGAGAGATTGGCCCAGTGGCTTATAGGGTTGCCCTTCCACCACGCCTGGCCGGAGTTCATGACGTCTTCCACGTCTCGGCTTTGAGGAGATATGTTTTCGACCCTTCGCACGTGATCGACTTCACTTCCTTGGAGATTGGCGAGGATCTTGTTATGAGGAGCGCCCGTTGCGAATTCTTGCTCGCTGAGGAGAGGGAATTGCGCAACCGGGCCATTCCGTATGTGAAGAGCCTGTGGAGCAATCACGAGGACGAGAGGCTACTTGGGAGCTGGAGACGGTGATGCGGGATTCATACCTTTCTGTTCAGAGACTTCCGGTTGAGGTACGTCTGTTGTTCTTTCTTTGTTTCGGGGACGAAACTTCCTTTTAGTGGGGGGGATGTAGAGACCCTAAACCCCGTTGCAGCTTCCTGGTGAATCCATGTTTACAACACCTAGGTTGGTGTATCTGGTCCATGGTGCATCAAGGGGACTGCCACAGTGGACCCAGTGTGTTATCTTTTACTGTGTTGGCTTTCGGCTGCATTTGCCGAAATTTTATTAAGGATTTTGGCCAACCAGGGTTGGAATTGGATTCAGCACGGAAAAAACGCTTGAGAACGGCTATTTGCTTGTTAATTGGAGTCCGGATGACCAAAAACGGGCTTCCGGAAGTTTTCGGAACTTTCTGGTGCACGGGGTGTTGGTGGACCGCCGGTGTCACGCCCCGGGTGGAAACTGCACCCCGGGCTCGCCAACAGATCCGCCATCTGTACGGGAACAGCCGTACAGATGAAGCGTCTAACCCTGCAGAAAGAAACAACTACAGTATACAGATATCAGAGAGCTGAAAGTAGACTACTAAAACTGAAGTCCAAACACTGTACAACTGAAAATAATACAATAACCATCTCCCCAAATACTATCATATACAAAGCCTCTGATACAAAAAACTCAAAAGGGAGGTATCTCCAATGAATACATCAGTGTACAGACTCGATACAAGAATATCCTCACTACAACAGTCTCTCAAACTGTAAAATAAAGTACAACTCTATACCTACAAACAAAGGTCTCTCAACAGAGGAAAAGAAGAAAACTAATCTACTGAAGCTCTCCTCTGAAGGGTACCGCTACACTCCAATGACGGGTAGGGAACTAGCTCGCGACTCCCTCGCCTCGGTCAGAAGGATCAGCAACTGGAGCAACAGGAACAGGAGGAGAAGTTCCTGGGGAAAAAGACACCACGACGGGTGTGAGAACTACTTCCCACAGTAGTTCTCAGTGGGTGCCGTCAACAAGCCCAACGGTCTGCCCACCAAGTCTACTAGAGGCCAAAGATAACAACGCAATGCAAACTGAAACAAGAAAAGCTGGAGCTACTCTACAGCTACCATGCCTCTATCTAGATACTCCAAAAAGTGGAGCAGATGAAAGTAAAATGAGATCACTCGCACCCAAGGTGCTCAATCGACCCAAACGAACTGACTACCTCAAAGGTCCAGTCAAGCCTGCGCCCGTCGACTAGGAACGCTCCTGCCCACTACCACACATCCCCATGAGGACGGGATTTACGTGGGGCGTCCTGTCCTACTAACTCATCCCTCGCGCAAAACTGCCTCAACAGGCCCATCGTTGCCTCAACTGCGGAAAGATGCCTCAACAGGCCAACCATTGTATCCACAGCGGCATCTCAGGACGCGACCCAACTGAGTAGAACGGCGCGGCATAGAGTATCAAACATTGGCATATGCAGGCTAGTCAAAATCCACGCTCACTCTCAGAACGGTAGGGCTCAAGATCCCCAAATACCTCGCACAACAGTCGGAGCCCTCTCGACGACTCAGCTGCTCGGCTAACTCGAAACACGAGACGCTAGCCTCACCAACGGCTCGCAGCACAAGGCTCACTGGCTGGAGATACTCCACAGCCAGGACGACCCACAACTCAGGGTAACAAAACAGGTCGGACAACACTCAACGACCTGGGACCACCGTCAACCCAACGGTTCCCAACAAGACGGACCGGAAGATACTCGACGGCCCGGGACTACCGTCTACTCAACGGCTCTCTCCCACGACTGTGCAACAGGGAAACAAGACCCCTCGGGACTACCGTATACCCAAACGGCTCCCGGCACAGATAAGCAACCCGCTACAAACTACCAGACTCCACTCTGCTCCCAAGCACGAGTGCAAACGCATCCCACACTAAAAGGAAATCCCGACCTCTCGGCCCACTACCCGGGCGAGGAAACACTATGTCCAGGGATGAAGGAACAGTGTGGATGTCTAAGCATAAATAACCCTAGCCCAAGTGAGGGTTTCTACTAGTCTGGTTACACATACAGCATATGACGGGGGTGCTAGGTCAAGTTCCAAGATAACTACTTTAACAGATAATAAAGGGATAGCCATTCCAACCATCTAGCATGCTACACAAGGAAATAAACTATCATGCATAGTCCTACATTAATAGAATTAATGTACATCCATAAAACTTGGAGATAAGGCCACCCACCTCGATTTGCCACCAATTGCTCGTAGACACTTGCAATTGGCCTCCACGCGATCCGCACGCAAAACGGGGCACGGTGCCGGAATCCGCACGCCAAACGGAGTCCTCACGCAAAACGATGTCCGCTGCCGGAGTCCGCACGCAAAACGGTGCACGGTGCCAGGATCCGCACGCCAAACGGAGTCCGCACGCAAAACGGTGCACGGTGCCAGGATCTGAACGCAAAACGGAGTCCGCACGCCGAACGGTGCACGGTGCCGGAGTCCGCACGCAAAACGGTGCACGGTGCCAGGATCCGCACGCAAAACGGAATCCGCACGCAAAAACGGTGCACGGTGCCGGAGTCCGCACGCAAAACGGTGCACGGTGCCAGGATCCGCACGCAAAACGGAGTCCGCACGCAGAACGGTGCACGGTGCCGGAGTCCGCACGCAAAACGGTGCACGGTGCCAGGATCCGCACGCAAAACGGAATCCGCACGCAAAACGGTGCACGGTGCCGGAGTCCGCACGCAAAACGGTGCACGGTGCCAAACACAGAAAGGAGCAAGAGGTCAGTTACAGTCTAAAAGATCGCCCCAAAACTGTATAAAAATACAGTAAAATCAACACACGGGACCTACCCGACTGCGCCGCCGTCGCCGCAACACCCCCCATCGGAAGCCTCGCGCGCTCCACGAGGCCCGCGACGCGAAACGCCATCTCCCACAAACCTCCTCCCTCACTCTCCCTCACTCTCGGTTGAAGGAGAAAACGAAGAAGGAGAAGAAGTCGCTTGCGGGAGGAAGAAGAAGAAGAAAAGAGGAAAAGGGGAGGGGCGGTCCACGGTGCCACGGTGCGCCGTGCACCGGCCGGTGCACCACACCACCCGGGTGCACCCGGCCCACGCAAGAGGAAGCGCGGCCACGTGGCCGCGTCCCTGCGCGCCACGCGGCCGCGCAGTTCACGCGCCCACCGGGCGCGTGACACCCGGCCGCCCACAGGCGGGGACACGCGCCCGTGACACGGGCGTGCGCCCCAGCGCCCGCGCGGGCGCCAACTGGGGTCCGCCACGTGGCGGCCCCCACGTGGCCCGCGCGCGGGTGCCCTGTGCACCTGACGCGCGAGAGAGGCGCCTGTCGAGTCAGCCGCGCTCGCCTGACGCGCCGCAGCCTCCCGGGATCCGTGCCACGCGTGTCTCAATCGCGTGCCGCTTTGCCTCGAAAAGCGCGCGACGCCTACCGGACTCCAAATCCAACAAATAAATAGTCCATCCTTAGCGATTTCGCGCGCTGAGTCCAGAAATGATGTCCGATTCTCCAAATTCTCATCCGAAAATTGCGGAGTACCCCCGGATAGCCAACTCGATCCGATTTCCGCGCCGGGTCCATTTTTAAAGTCCGATTTGCCCAATTCCAGCTCTAAAAATTCCCGAAGGCGACCGGAGAGGTAAACTTTTATCCGGACTTCACCCGGAGTCTAATTTTGACATCTGATCGCGCGAAATAAACTTCTAAACACCCGACGGGTCCTCCAACTTCCCACGGGTTTTCCAATGATGCAAGCAAATCCCAAATTGCATCACAAATCCATTTCTGGGCCCCCAACACGCGCACCAACACCCCCAACGGCGACCAAAAGCTGCCCAACAGCCGGCACAACCTACGCGGGGGATTCCGGACCTCACAGCCGGTGCCACGTGGCGGCCTGTAATTGGCCGGTTCGCGACGTTCGGTCCACGGAGCGGCGCGGGCCGGGTGCATGAGCCCGGCGCAGGACACGTGGCAGGCGGGGATTTCGCTGGCCTTGGGTGTGCGGTTCACTGGGTTTGACCGGCGGGTGCACGCGTTTGAGCGCCGGTGCAGGAATCCTAGGCGGGCCCACGTGTCGGTCCCCGATGGCGGGCGCTGGGGGCTCGGTCCACGTAGTCCCAGCCGCGGGTGCATAGACCCGGCACAGGGACACGTGGCGGCAGCTGAGGGCGGGCTCAGTTCGCGCGGCGCACGCAATGCGTGGGGACCCGCCTCGGGACTGTAGGCGCACAGGGGGGCGCTGACGCGGCTGTCGCCGCACTCGAGTGCGCCACGCGTCGCAACGCGAGTGGTGGCCGACTCGAGTGCGCCACGCGTCAGCGTGCGGTTGGGGGGCCGTACCTACCCCGCTGACCGCGGGACGGCCACGTGGCGCTCTGCGGGTCGTCGGCGCCGCTGTTTCCTGTTGGGGGGTGACGTGGCGTCACATGGGGGTTTCGGGCGCGTCGGACGGGGCTCGTCCGACCGGATTTCCGGGCGCAAGGCGCCCGAATTCTGCGCCCGGAAACCCGGCCACTTGTGCTTGGGCCAGCCTATAATAGGCTTCTTGGGCTTCTTCTAAGCTTTTTCCTCTTCTTTCCCTGTGAAGCCTTCAGAGAAGTTCTTCCCCACACTGAGCTTTACTCTTTGGAGGAATTTGAGGATTTTCGGAGGCACGCATCCCGAGGCTAACTATTTTGCGCGCGGCGCGACGCTTGTTCATCTTCGACCCGCTTCGTCCCTCTGCAGTGTTTGGGCTCTCCCGACTCACCCGACCTCCTTTTTCGCGATTTTCGCGCATCGGATTCTAGAACAGGTAGGACTTCAACTCCTTGTTTTGAGACTAACTCGAGTCCGTGATGATCTTAGAGTTTTCGAGCTCCCTTTGACCCCTTTTCTTCGCGGATATTTGGACAGCACTGCGGTGTTCTTGCTGTAGCTTTGCGCACAGCATCGATCAAGGCGATTCAAAAGGCAAAATTCATCTACTCTTCCCAAGGAATCTTCTGGATTTTTCTCAGATTTTTCTGGATTGTGCACGAAGGTGAGAATCTCCTTTTCTGCGGTTTGTTGTTACAGGAATTTGGACAGTTTGTTTGGGGTGCTTCCCTTGCCGGATTTTTATCTCAGCGTAGAGGGACTCCGTTTTGGACGTGCGGGGTACTTGTTTCGAAGCTACGACGCGTAGAACACCGCGGGGTATTTTATCTGGAATTTACGAGCACTTTCTGGCAGTGGAATTATGGCATCTCTGCGCTGAATTACAGCATGGTTTCTCTTGGCAGATTTTGGGTGTTAAGGCATTTTAGTAACCTTGTGTTGTACCCAGGGGCTGTTGGGCTGTGCTGGACCTGTTAGATTTGGGTGTTGCAGTTTTCCTGGTATTATCAGCTGTAGGACTTGGACTGATCAGCGCATCAGGGGGTGACCTTTTTCAAGATCAGGGACTGTGGACTAATTCTAACTTAGGGACTTGCATGTTTTACTGTTTGATGTCCAGCATGCTAGAAGGCGTGAATTGATGTTCCTGTTAAGTTAGATGATCTGTGATTATTCTTGCTCCCTAAGCTGTTAATTATTATTATTCTTGCTCCCTAAGCTGTTAATTATTATTATCTTGCTCCCCGACAAGCTGTGTTTATTAGTATTTGGAACTTGACCTAGCACCACTGTCACATGTTGCATGTTCAGCCAGACTGTAGAAGACCTCAACTTGGGCTAGGTTTTATTGCTCTAGACATTCCCACATCACTTTTCTGTATATCACTCTGGACTTAGAGTTCTCCTCGCCCAAGTAGTGGGTCGCGAGAGGTCGGATTATTGTGGGATGCTTTTACACTCGTGTCTGGGGGACCGGTGGAGTTGTTAGCAGTCTGTAGACCGGTCCTTGGGACAAGTGACTTGGGTTGTAGATTTGAGATCTTGAGAGCTATTTGGGGGACAGTGAGTCTCGGATGTGCAGTTTTCCAGCCTGGTGTGAGACAGTTCCTTTGGTTTCAGTCGATTGTTGATCGAGGATTGGATTATAGCCTGCATGAGCCACATTTGAGCTCGACAGAGATGCGCGGATACTTTCCTCGGTGGGGTCGCTCCCTCGAGAGCACTCCGAGTTGGCCCTTTTCTTCTATCGCGATCTTGTCGACGCAGGTTCCCTCTGGCTGGGCCAGTTAGTGGGCAGTCACGGACACAGTCCCTCTGGCTGGGCCAGTTAGTGGCAGTCACGGACGCCCTACGTAAGTCCGGTCCCCCGGGAAGTGCGGACGGCAGTAGTCGGTAGGCGCAGGTTTGACTGCGCCCTATGCGGCAGCAGTTGTGATTGGGTGAGTTCGAGTCGAGAGCTAGTTGTAGTCATGTTCTTTCTGTCCCCAATTTGAGCATCTAGATAGAGGCCATATTAAGCTGTAGAGATTACTTTTACCAGCTTTTCCCTTTCCGCACTGCATTGTTACTTTTTGCCCTAGTGGACTTAGTGGGCAGACCGCGGGCTTGTTGGCGGGCACCCACTGGAACTACTTGGGGTTAGTTCTCCACACCGTCGTGGTGTTTTTCCCCCAGGGACTTCTCTTCGCTCCAGTTCCTGCCGCACCGTTGCTGACCAGACTGATCGAGGTAAGGGAGTCGCGAGATAGATCCCTACCAGTTGTCGCTTGAGAGTAGAGTACCTCCCTACTTTGAGAGTCTGGTCGAGTGGACCTTGTAGGAGGATTTGAGATGTACTCTTCTACTTTTGAGAGATATTTGTATTTTGGTGAGGACTTGTGTAGATGTTTATTGAATTGTATTATTTATCAGCTTTTACTTTCAGCTCGATATGTGTTTAATTAGTGTCGATCTCTTTTGCAGGTTAGTCGCTACGTCTATACGGGGTT